>JASAND010011531.1:0-40490 GCA_030248195.1 Trissonchulus latispiculum
TTACAACTACTCCCAGAAAAAATGAACTTTGAAAAAATCGACTTTTTGATACAAGTTTAAAAGTGGGGTTTTTTCCTCTGTATCGACCACTTTTATAGGGCGATTTTTGCGCACACCGATTTTTCAAACGGCCCATAGGAAAAATTTTTCTATACTAATTTTTGATTATCTAGGCGATGGTCCAGCTCAAGTTTGTTTGATTTCCGAATTTCGCTCTGGGTCGATTTTTACAGATGGTCAAAAATGGAAAAATCGACGTTTGGACTGCACGATGAGCATACTGCCGAAACCGCCCGAAGTGACCACTGGTCAGCATGGCCCCGTGGCACCTCGCCCAGGGTCAAAGTTGGGAAAAGTCACTGAAACAGCTTTTTCGGGGTTTTGGTTGGGGGCATATATAGTAAATCGACTACGCTCGTTTCAATGAGCATATTTTCAGAACCGACGGAAGTGACCACTAGTCACTATGGTCTAGGTTGCCTATTGACCAGTGGTCAAACCCCATAAAACAGCGTTTTTCGGGGTTTCGGTTAGGGGCATATATAGTAAATCGACTACGCTCGTTTCAATGAGCATATTTTCAGAACCGACGGAAGTGACCACTGGTCACTATGGCCTAGGTGGCCTATTGACCAGTGGTCAAATCCCCTAAAACAGCGGTTTTCGGGATTTTGGTAGGGGCATAGTAAATTGTCTACGCTCGTTTCAATGAGCATATTTTCAGAACCGGCGGAAGTGACCACTGGTCACTGTGGTCTTGGTGGCCTATTGACCAGTGGTCAAACCCCCTAAAACAGCGTTTTCCGGGGTTTTGGTTGGGGGCATATATAGTAAATTGTCTACGCTCGTTTCAATGAGCATATTTTCAGAACCGACGGAAGTGACCACTGGTCACTATGGTCTAGGTGGCCTATTGACCAGTGATCAAACCGCCTAAAACAGCTGTTTTCGGGGTTTTGGTTGGGGGCATATATAGTAAATTGTCTACGCTCGTTTCAATGAGCATATTTTCAGACCCGACGGAAGTGACCACTGGTCACTATGGTCTAGGTGGCCTATTGACCAGTGGTCAAACCCCCTAAAACAGCGTTTTTGGAGGTTTTGGTTGGGGGCATATATAGTAAATCGACTACGCTCGTTTCAATGAGCATATTTTCAGAACCGGCGGAAGTGACCACTGGTCACTATGGTCTAGGTGACCTATCGACCCGTGATCAAACCCCCTAAAACAGCGTTTTTCGGGGTTTTGGTTGGGGGCATATATAGTGAATCGACTACGCTCGTTTCAATGAGCATATTTTCAGACCCCACGGAAGTGACCACTGGTCACTGTGGTCTTGGTTTCCTATTGACCAGTGGTCAAACCCCCTAAAACAGCGTTTTCCTGGGTTTTGGTTGGGGCCATATATAGTAAATCGACTACGCTCGTTTCAATGAGCATATTTTCAGAACCGACGGAAGTGACCACTGGTCACTATGGTCTATGTGGCCTATTGACCAGTGATCAAACCGCCTAAAACAGCGTTTTTCGGGGTTTTGGTTGGGGGCATATATAGTAAATCGAATACGCTCGTTTCAATGAGCATATTTTCAGAACCGACGGAAGTAGCCACTGGTCACTATGGTCTAGGTGGCCTATTGACCAGTGGTCAAACCCCTTAAAACAGCGTTTTTGGAGGTTTTGGTTGGGGGCATATATAGTAAATCGACTACGCTCGTTTCAATGAGCATATTTTCAGAACCGGCGGAAGTGACCACTGGTCACTATGGTCTAGGTGACCTATCGACCCGTGATTAAACCCCCTAAAACAGCGTTTTTCGGGGTTTTGGTTGGGGGCATATATAGTAAATCGACTACGCTCGTTTCAATGAGCATATTTTCAGACCCCACGGAAGTGACCACTGGTCACTGTGGTCTTGGTGGCCTATTGACCAGTGGTCAAACCCCCTAAAACAGCGTTTTCCGGGGTTTTGGTTGGGGCCATATATAGTAAATCGACTACGCTCGTTTCAATGAGCATATTTTCAGAACCGACGGAAGTGACCACTGGTCACTATGGTCTATGTGGCCTATTGACCAGTGATCAAACCGCCTAAAACAGCGTTTTTCGGGGTTTTGGTTGGGGGCATATATAGTAAATCAACTACGCTCGTTTCAATGAGCATATTTTCAGAACCGACGGAAGTAGCCACTGGTCACTATGGTCTAGGTGGCCTATTGACCAGTGGTCGAACCCCCTAAAACAGCGTTTTCCGGGGTTTTGGTTGGGGTCATATATAGTAAATCGACTACGCTCGTTTCAATGAGCATATTTTCAGAACCGACAGAAGTGACCACTGGTCACTATGGTCTAGGTGGCCTATTGACCAGTGATCAAACCCCCTAAAACAGCGTTTTTCGGGGTTTATTTTGGGGGCATATATAGTAAATCGCAGCGCTCCCAAAAATTGGAAGAAGGACAAGTAGGAACTTGCAGTCGCATGTAAAATGCAATATGAGCTATGATGGTCAACATTTAAATATGTCAAGGACAAGATTTAAAACGTCTAATATGAGCCAGCATCTAAATCGGTAAAGTACAAGCTGTAACTGGCTAATACGAGCCGCCACGTTTCTCTTGGGCTCATATTGACGCGAGGATACTAAGTTAACTATTTTTTCACTTTTCAAATTCGCATGTACACGTAATTGTCATGGCATACGTGTGGGCTTGATACAACAAGTAAAGTCAATCCGTGAGTAAGCACACATCAAATTTTTACACATCAGCTGTGTATTTTATTGTATAAGTGCTGTGTACAGTAAGCCGATACTGAAGACTTGAAGAATACCGGTTTACAGGAGCTTTGTGCATTTGTTTCTAGTTTGCAGTGTTTCTATGATTTAGAAAACTGGTATATATGTATACCAAATGTATATGCCACTTAATTCAACTTTAAAGGGGAGAACTTTAGCTGCTTAAAGTGTTCACATATATACCTTAAATACGGTGTATGAGCTAGTGAAGATAGATTCAGACAGGACACCTATAACCAAACATTATATGAAGCTAATAACATTACGCAAGACGGTGAGGATTTGTTCAGACTTGGGATTGGGAATAAAAGTAAAGAGTCTGTAGGCAAGATGGTAAGGGGTCGTCGTGATGTCAAGCCGTTGAAACCACGGCAGCGAGCGTCAATATGAGCCCAAGAGAAACGTGGCGGCTCATATTAGCCAGTTACAGCTTGTCCTTTACCGATTTAGATGCTGGCTCATATAATAATATATAAATTACACATGCTGGAAAATGTTTTTGTCATAAAACACGGAGTTTATAATAGCAAATCTCCAGTCAAGTTTAGTAGGGAAGGATTTAGACCTCTATACAAGGGTCAACCTCTATACAACCTCTATACTCTGTACAACCTCTGTACACATACTGTACTCTGTTTCCTCGCAAGAGGGGCTTGGCCTAACCAGTACTTGGCAAATACGCATACATTATTGTTAAACAATAAAGTACTGGATCTCTCTGACGATGAGTATAAAGGTCCTAATCCCGCCCTGGCCTATAATTAAATAGGCCATCCCACAAACCTAATTTTCATGATTGGTCAGGGCCTGAGGAATTAGGGCCGAAAGACTTTGATCAATTATGATAAACTGTGCTTATCACAATAATCCCATCCATTAACCCACTCTCCAGCACTAGTGTTTCTGTTTGTTTGCATTGAATCGTTTTGGAAGATTTTAAAATGTTTCATTTTATTCAACTTAAAAGGCTTCACTTAACTGCACATTTTTATTTATTTTAGTTTTTGTGGTATATTTGTCTGTACAGGGTTCGTTGTTCTGTCACTTTTGTCCATTGGTTCTCACTTTTAGTTGTTAATAAATACACGATATTATTCCATTTACTTACTGTAAATGTCCTATTTTATGTTATTTCAGCGGGTGCAACTTTCCTTTACTTCTAATTCATATTAGACGTTTTAAATCTTGTCCTTGACATATTTAAATGTTGACCATCATAGCTCATATTGCATTTTACATGCGACTGCAAGGAGCATTTTTCCTACTTGTACATAAATGCTGGGCTTGTCCACCGATCGGTCATAATGAGGTCAGCACATCTGCTTTCGTTCGTTCGTTCCGTGTGTCTAAGACAGAATAATGCATTGACTGACCATTCCTTTGCCATAATTTAGAGACAGGGGATTGGCGTATGTGTTGATTCGATATGACGGGGGTCGCGCCCTTAGGGGAATTGAACCGTTTTGGGCCGTTGACCAGGCATAGTGCCAAGGAGCACTTATGGGGATCTCCATTTGATGGGTTCCGTCTCCGTCAGATGTTCCACGTAGGCGAATTCCATTGGTCCTCTTTCTGGGTTTTCATAGTCTTTATTCTATTTCTTCATTATGAAAGTAAGTCTGTTTTCAGTATTACTCTTTTTCACTGTATTTCTAGCCTTTTTAGCCAGCGGATGGTGATCCTGATCAAATCTCGGCTCTGGTCGGCGAAGTTGTTCCGGATGGTTCCTGTCTGGTCTTTTGTCCGACCAAGAAGAACTGCGAAAATGTGGCTGTGCTCCTTGCCAAATCCTTGCCCAAGTTCGTCAATCTATTAATAGTTTTCTAGCAGGTTTCTTTTCTTCCGTAATAATGTGCTATCAAGTGTGCATGATATTGCACTATAATATAAGAAGAAGAGTAAGTCACTAGAGGGCTTCTCTTCATTGCATTGCGTAACGGTGCTCCGCCCACAATACGTGAATGTTCCCCCGTGGGGGGTGGGGTCGCAAGCATACCCCCTTCCCGTGTGGTAGGGTAGTCGCAAAAGGAGGTGCCCTTCTGGGGGGGGGGGGTAGCCGAAAGGGGTCCCCGTTTGGTGGGGGGTGGGCGGGTAGGCAGAAGGGGGGTCCCGTTGGGGGGGGGGGTCCAAGCCAGGCTAAGATTGGCTGTAGGGTACCTCCCCAAACGGGGACCTCTTTCTGCTATCCCCTCACCAAGCGAGGATTCATTCTGGAAATAAACAAAAACTACCGTATTCCTCTGCTCTACCCCCCTCCACCAAACGGGAAGGGGTTTCTGCAATCTGATTGACTTTTGGAACCCCCCCCCCACTAACCGGGGACCTCTTTTCTGGACCCCCCACCAAATGGAGAGGGTATGCGCTGTCGATTTGGTCGACCCCCCCAAACGGGGGAATATTCGCGTATTGTGGACGTTCCGCAGTGCCAGGAAAAGAAGCCCTCTAGTGGCTTACTCTTCTTCAATAATATAATGAATTATTTATGAACTCTTGGTGCTATTGGATTAAAATTTGTGAATTGGAGGAGACCTCAGTGGGAGTGTACTTCTTCTTGCATGCTTGTAGATAATATGGACCGTGATTATCTAGTTCTTTGATTGTCAATCCGATAGTTTTCAAATCTAGCAGGACCGTGTAAAGCTTTTTTAATTGTTTTGATCAGGAACCTGTACTACGTAGTAGTAACCTGTAATAGTAGTAGTACCACGCATCTTCGTAATCACTAGCCAACCCAAAATTCCAAGAATGAGTAAGAGGAAAACATCCACTGGATGGTATCAGAGTAATTCGACATGGCTGCGTCATGCCCCCGGAACAAAGGCCTTTTGTGCGAATCAAACAGTCTCTCTTTCAAGATTTCCCACGGTGGTGGTGGTTCCCTTACAACTCTTCATTCCACCACCCTCATGCCAGCATTGCTGTTTCAGAGCTTTACGAGAGCATAAGTACGAAGCCAAGCGAGCACTCTATGATGAGCTCAAGAGTGACTGTGATGGTCGCCTGTGCGGAGTGCTGAAAGTGTGCATCCCATCCGGCGTTGCCTATCATCACTCTGGGTTGACTGCGGATGAGCGGAAACTGATCCAGGACGCCTACCTGGAAGGAACCCTCTGTTGCCTGTGCTGTACCTCAACGCTGGCTGCTGGTGTTAATTTGCCGGCTAAACGGTTAGCAGTTTTACATGCACATGCTTCAAGGGTAGTTTCAGTATTCCTAGATCCCTTCGTCTGATCGCGTAGTGAGCGGAAGAAAGTGATACCTAGTTACTTATCCTTTTCCTTGCAACAAAATCTTAAACGCGGAATAAAGCTTGACCGATTTTGTGAATAATTTTGTCTTTATTAAGGCATGCTTGACCTGTAGTTCAAAGGCGTATCCAGGATTTTGAAAAGAACGGGGTCCAACCCGAAAGGGGGTCCGGTCCGGACCACAACTTCGCCGAAAAGATGGCCAAATTTGTCCAAAAATAGTTAAAAATCTCAAACAATTTTCGAAAAGAAGAGTACGCCCCTGCTTTGTGGTTACTAAGGCAGGGCATTAGTCTAAAACAGGAGAGAGCGAGCGAATTAGCGCTGTTAGCGCTCTTGTCCGGACAAAACTCACTGAGGACTCCTGTCTGGCCGTCCCAGAAGAACAGCTAGTTCGGCTACCAACGCAGATCTCACGTCTTTGAATCTTCTCTAGACTGTTACCTGGTGCCGCAGTTTATTTTCAAGTTCACAGCACGGAGTATTTTAAAGGTTTTAAAAAGGATAATTATGTGTTTGTATATTTTTTGGTCATTGAATGGTGATTGTTTCAGAGTGATTCTTAGGAATCCGTTGGTTGGAAATCAGTTTATCAGTCAGAAGCAGTACAAACAGATGAGCGGTCGTGCCGGTCGAGCTGGTCTTGACAGCAGCGGTGAAAGCATTGTGATTGTGTATCCTGATCAAAAACAAAAGGTTCGAATTCGAAGTGAATGTTACAACATGAGTTTAGATAGCATGAAGTATGAACAACAACAACAACTGGATAAACTCACTAATCTATGGTTTAATATCACATGATTTGAAAGCTTGCAGTTTTATGTTTTTGCTGTTTTTGAATTCACGAATTTAGGAATGTAATTTTGACTTAGTAATGAATGCATTTTATTGTCGTGTCTAGCTGGAGCTTTTACAATATTGTCCTCTAATATTATGTGTTTGGCAAATTTTGGGAGGTGGAGGAAGGGAATTAGATTAATTAATTAATAAGATTAATGAGAAATTAATTTAATTTTTCCTTAATGTTTTTGGCTTTTTAAACCTTTCCATGATAACTTTTATATTTTCAAAAATATTTCAAAAACTTGGAGGCAATTCCCCCAAATTGTTTTTATGTCCTTCCCCCTACAAAAAATTCAATGTCTAGAAACAGACCGTTTAGAACAAAATTTAAGATTTTATAATGACATCAGTGTAACTTCGTTTTAGCTAGTCAACATGCTTTGTGAACAGTCCGAGAACTGTCAAAGCCGTTTGCTAAGCGATCGATCTAATGACTGTCTAAAATCTGCCATTCTTAGTGTTGTGGGGCTAAAGGTATTACGTGGTTACTAATGTACAAACAAACGGTATGGTGTAAAGAAGTCTATGTGTCTTAAATTTATGATGCTGGCTTTAGTAACCACTAGCGTAAGCTAAATGTATTTGCGAGCATGCGTTGGTTATGTGCCAAAAACTCATCCCTTCACTTCAGATCTCCCGATTGCCATATTTATACAAGATATGAAAAACCGCTGTGTTTGAATCGCGGTGTATTATTGTTGCGCACCGACCCTGTCGGCCGGTCAAAATACAGGCCGGTCTGGCCGACCAGGTACAGGCCGCCTCAGCCGGCCGGTGACGGTTTTTGCGGCTTATCGCCTTTAACTTGCTACAGTCTGCCTTGATAACTGTCAAATATCTTATATTTTTACTTTTATTTTGGATAGCCGGCGAAAAGTGGCACCGGCCGGCGTCGCGAGCTGGTCCGGCTGGCCCACGAAAAATGTGCCAGTGAACAACACTACTGTTTATGGCGTGTGTTTCTGGAATGGAGACTATCAGATTTATTCATGGAAAAACTGGTTCAAAAAGCTAACATTGAAATACAAAAAGAAAGTTGCAATTGTTTTTGTCCTAAGAAGATGCCACGGGCAATTGTTGGTTAATTTAATAATTTAAATGTATTTTCTCTGTCTCTTTGTATGGCCGGGATGGCCGAGTGGTCTAAGGCGCTGGTCAGAACTTCCGATCTTACGGTCGGTGGTTCGATCCCCGGAGGCCACAAAGCTTTCTCGACTCTAGCCAACCCAGCTATCCATCCTTAACTGGTCGGTAAATGGGTACCACTACGGTGGGAAGGTAACAGGAGTCTGTGTAGAAGGGCCGGCCCCCCTTCCACGGATGCAGTTATCATTTGAGGTGACACTCCTGGCTCTACGGCTGAGAATCCGGGGATTAGCACCGGCACCCCATGTCCTGTGGCAGGACGGAGATATCTCCTGGGGTAAACCTTTACCTTACCTTTTTTTCTTTGTAGATTTGTTGCACTCTACAAAGTTTGCTACAATTTATGAAGTGCACACTGTGCTATGTGCAACAGCATCGCCTGCAGATCAGCTTAGATGTTGAAGTTAGGGAAGCTGTCAATCAATTGATTGAGGCCAAGCTTCTCAGGTGCCAAAATTCGACTGATGGATTTTCTGACATTTCATGCTCTAAGCTTGGCGAGGCTACCTATAAAGGTTAGTCGTTTGATTTTATGGGAATAAGTTGACCAACATTCGAAAATGGTGTTGTAAATTTTCTGACAATATTTCACTGCTAAGCAGTTTCAGATTTGCGGGAATGGTTGGACATGACAGTAAGATTTCTTTAAGTTTCCAGAATCTGTTAGGGTACGCTGTCAAAGCTGAACTAATCCTCACATTACATAGATATTCGATTGAAGGGGGAGGCAATTGCCACCCATATGTCTGTACGAGCCACCAATTGTTATTAGTTTTTTAGCCTGCATTAGCGTTGATCTGTCGTCGACTTTGTATGATAATCTTCGTCAGTTTCTGCATTGTCTGACGTTGAACACTCGTCTACATCTGCTGTATTTGGTGGTGCCCTATGAATTGGACGACATACGACCAGACTGGAATATTTTCTATCAGGAGGTAGCGGTTCATTTCATTAGTGTACAATTTTTACCACATGAAAACTGGCTTATTGCTAGTAGGGGGAGGGCGGGTAGGCCGTCCCCCCACTCGACGACCGCCCCCCCCCAATTTAAGAAGCCCCCATAAATTCCGACCTCCTCCCCATAATCCCAGAAATTGCTAAATCTGACCATTATTACCCTAAATTTTCAAAACTTTCCGGCTTTGCCGGATTTTTAAATAAAGTTTTAGTATTTTAGCCTAAAAACCACTTTATTCATTTTTAAGCGATTTTCAGCAGATTTTACACAAAAACCACAAAAAAATCGAAAAAGTTTCGATTAATATGCCCCATGATCCCCCAAAATGCCAAGGAATAAGCCAGCCAAGGAAAATGCAGTTAACTCGGGTTGGCAGCGAACCCTTGAAAGTAGTAAGCATTAATAATAATGCGCCTCCGCCTACCTTATGGTAGTTAATCTATATACACCTTGAGTTAAACTTTGTTCGAGCTATTGTTTCGTTGTCATTGCACACGCGTAAGCATTTCTTAAAGACTTACTCGTATTTTCTCAGGGTCTATGTCCGTCCTGGGTTATATTGAATGGCGCATCTACCAGAGGCGTAGGTACAATTACTGTGTGGGATTTTTTAGGGTGTTGTAGACGGCTTCTAGGAACAGGGGAGCAAGACTGCAAAGTAGAAATATACCCCCATATTTGGCAAAAACTTAGCATGCTCAAAGTAAAAATGCAAGAAATAGCTGTTTTAAGCTTAAAATTAGCTTATAAGTTATACACATCATGTAAAACTTAAGAAACGTTTTGAAAATTTAATCCTGAAGGCTTAATTTTTTACACTGTTGGTTGTCACAAAAACCGTAGGTGGGGGCATGCCGAAAATTTGGAGAGCCAAAGCCGTGCATGTGCCGTAACGGCCGAGTGGTTAAGGTGTTCGACTAAAGATCCGACAGTCCCAGGTTGGAATCCTCGCTGCCACAAGGCTTTTGCAAATCTCCTTGAGCAAGAGACTAAGCATGTATCGGGTTGCTTACGGAGCTTGTGGAGTGGAGCAGTAAATCTTGAACCGATAACTTGTCTGTCGATTTTTGATGGATATGCCTGGGGTTTTCTAGCCAAAAATAATTGGGTGAAGTGCAAAAGGGGGGAAAGTGCTGAAAATACTGTATAAATAGCCTGTTTTCTATATACTGCTATAACTAAGCTAAAAATGCATAAAAATAAAGTTTTAGTACCAAAACAGACGATTTTGGCCGAAACATTGTGGCGACGCCGTAAACATTTTGAAAGTTTTGACCACAAATCTTGGCAATTTCTATAGGGTGAGTGGGGGAACCCATAAAGTGTGGAGAGGAACGAGTGGGGTGGAAGTGGTCGAGTGCCCCCAGTAAAAAACCTCGGTTTGGGGAAGCCCCTTAAATCGCTAGCTAAAGATTTTGCCAAGTTTGCTAATCTGTACGCGAACTTCTCCAAGCTATATTAATTGTGGTAATATATAGGATAGTTGTGAACATAGGAAGGTGAAACTGTGCGTAGGCTTCTAGAAATGTTTGCAGCTGACATTGTAGAGGTTACCTCGTTCCCGCCGGTTAGCCTAAGACTTTTTACTTTTTGCTTCTCAAACACCTATTTTTCCGGGCATGAGAGGTGATTTTAGGGGGAACCCAGATCTGAGGGAACAGATTTCTGGCCCCCCTGTTGGAAAAAGTCAACTATAGAATTGTCTATGTATGCGGTATTGATTATGTATTACCGTTACCTAAGACGCCGTGAAGTTTTAATAGTTTTGACTTGATGCAAATTTTTATTCCTATGTAACAACCTTGATACCATCCCTTTCCCTGTTATTTTTGTGCTTCAGTATGTTAGGCTTGGTCCTGCTGAACGAAAAGTCTTTGATATTCTGGGGATTTCAGAAATGTACATTATGAAACGTATGACTGTCCAGAGCACTAAAAAGGTATATTATGATCTTCTTAGAATTCGTATTATATTTAGCAAGTAAGTTTTATGGGTCCCCGTTAAAATGTGCCAATTCTATCCAATTTCAAACGACAAACTATTTGTAGTCCACTGCTGATTTTGATAGTGCCTGAACATTTTATTACGCAGTTGAGTTTGGTGATAAAGTGCGTTATTTAGTGAATTTTTGTTCACGTTTTTTGCTACGGAAATCTGGGAATTTCAGATCAGAATGAGTCGTGAAAGTGGCACTGGCTTAACTGTGTTAGTTTTTGGTATAATTGTGTACAAAAGTGAAAATAGCAAAATTATGAGTAACATAAAGGTGTCGTCAGCCTTGTAATGCCAGAAAGGATAAGCATAAAGGAGAATTTTGTCTTCCCTTTTATGACACTCATTTAATTATTGTATCAGCATTGTTACGGTTTTATTAGATTCTGGCTCACTGTTCACTTTTGTTCTCGTTTCCAGTGTTTATTGTCTGTGTAGGATCATTTACTTTTTATTTTAATGCTTTTATTTTTTCTTTTTCCAAACAGTTTTTAGTTTCTGTTTTAGACTGATCCAAATTCCCTGAGAGATCTTCGCCTGTATGTTGCTATGATGCTGCATCGACTCTGGGAACAGGACAGCCTGGTGGCCGTGGCTGAGCGATTTGCCCTTCATCGAGGTCTGGTCCAGAATCTGCTCAAATCCACTGCTTCCTTGGCCGCTGCCATACTGCGATTCTGTGAAGTACGTAATGACTTCTTTTCTCTATTTGTTTTAGTTTCTGGGCAGTGGGTGGGGAACATCTAAGCACGCTGTTTACATTGCAGCCTTTCGTGCCTGGGTTTACTGTAATGAAATGGGGCGGGGGGCGCCTGCCCCACCGTTGGAGTTATGTGCCACTCTTCCTTATTTTTGCCCAGTATTCTTAGTATTTATGCGTCTGTTGTCTGCCTCCCCTTTTAAAACCTGTCATCTGCCTCGCCCAGCGGTCTCTTACTGCTAGCTTTCTCTTGCGTAACCTATTGTCATTGTATTACAATGGTGATGAATGACTACGACCAGTTTCAATCGATAAAGTGCAGCAGGCATAGTCTGTTCTGCTTGGTGATACTCTCAGTCTGGTGATGCCTGACCCTGGGAATTATACCTGCGCTGTGCCATGTTATCGCTGGTTGTACTTAAGGAGATTTTTAATGTGCCGCGAAAATTGAATCTGGTGTTTGAAAATAAGAGATTTTTCAAATTATAAGTAACATGTGAAATGTTGAGTATGAGTTCTGCTACTGTTAGTTGTGGAGGCGGAGACTACCTTCTATGCAGTCAAATATAATTATTTTAATGTCAGTTTTTGAACTCAGTTCGCAAGACAGTTATTAGCTGTGATGTACATATCTGCGTACGTGGGTATGTGAAGACTCTGTATTCTGGGTCGTGAATTGTGAAGGATATTATGTTAAGTAAAGTCAGGTGTCTGAGTCGTATGATAAATTTGTGGCTGGGTTTGTGTTGTACATTATTTGGTTTTTGTTCTGTTTTTGTAGAATTTGGATGAATTTTGGGCATTACGTTCTTTACTGCCAGAATTTGTGAAACAGTTGTCATACTGTATCCATTTGGAGTTAGTCCCTCTGATGGAAATCCAGGGTGTCAAACAAGTATGTGTGTACGACTGCTTAACTATAGCGAGACAGAGAGAGCTTGACTACAGCTAGAGATATAGCCAACTTTCTTATTCTGGCATCAGAAATTTGCCATTTTTGGAGATATCAAATATTTCTTAACGTAAAAGTAAACCGTAAAATTAATTGATGGTATCGATGTGAAGGTGTCACAGAATATGCTAATTATCGTTCTAACCTTTACTTTAACTTATCTGAGACGTGGTCCAGAAACAATTCCAATTCTTTTCCAACAATTGCGGAACATTACCTGTGCAGGATAGAGGGTTGCTAGCATGCGTATAGCAGCTTGTGGAGCATTCAATATGCATACTAGAGGGTTTCCACTTAGCAGATGTGTTCTACACAAAAATACCCCGGGACCGTTTTAGTTGCTCCGATACATACCTTCTAGCTAAAGTGGTCGCTTGCCAAATTTGGGAAAGTAGACAACATCCAGGTTGCGCATACATTTAGTTAATTTCTCTATAACGAAAGTGATTTCGTAACAACTTAAATCGTCAGCTGTTTGATAAAGGTATCGAGTTATTTAATCGATGCCTGGCGAAAAATTTATTTTAGTCTCCAAAAAATCTGGAAAATTGTTTAGATAACCAAAATTTGTGTCATACTATGCATCCATTAAAAGACAAAATGTTAAGTTTTTTCTTCATATCCCTGGAGCACGGTTGAGCACAAAAGAAAACCTGTTTTCTCAAGTGCAGCATAAAAATACATCTAAGTTGTGCCGGGCCAACTATCTGCGAGCTGCGACTGCCAACGCCGGCAAAGCCAATAATTGCTCTCCTCAATAATTTAATAAGTTTATGAATTAATTAATTAAAAAGATTGATATATTGATATATAGATATATATACTTTTGTATTAGGCTCGAGCAAGGCAACTGCTTAAAGCGGGTTTCAAGACGGTGGGCGATGTTGCAAGAACCAGCGTGGAAACCCTAACCAGTAGCATTGATCATTTACATGCCAAACAGGCGAAACAGATGATTGTTAGTGCAAAGGTAATGCGCGTAATATCAAGAGTACATAATAACTGAGAGTGTGACAAGCGCCAAGCTCTTAGTTATTAGGCTTGCGACATCATCTGCACGATAACGGCTGACCCCCTCCCCACAAATTAGACCCATCACTTCTAAGAAATTTGCACGCTATGTTTGTGTTCTAAAGCTCAAAAACACAACTAGGTAGTCAGTTGGTTCAATGGGCGTCTGTTGCGAGCTTCAGCACACAAATATAGCGAACAAATTTCTTTGAAGTGATGGGTCTAGTTTGTGGGGGAGGGGTAAGCCGTTGTCGTGCGTGCAGATGATGTCGCAAGCCTAATCACTAAGAGCTTGACTCTTGTCACACTCTTAGTTATTATGTACTCTTGGTACTATTTGTATACTATGATACCTAAGATTTATGCTTTTATTTAAAAGTCCCTCCTTGATCATAGCTTGAGCATTTTGTAATTTGTTCTGCTTAACTTTTGGTGGTTCCTTATCGCTAGTAATCTCAGAAGCTCTTAGTTACTTTTCTGTTATGTCGGGAGAAGCGTTTTCGTGATCAGTGGTCTATATCTGACTGGACTCGTGTCCAACAAGAGTCGAAAAAGACAGAATACATTTTTAGTCGAGTAACAAACTAACTTTTGTTTTCTTGGTGATGATGATTTACTTTTATGGGACCACAGGGCAGAAACGCTTTTCAATTTCTTTTCAATCAGGGGGCTCAAAAAACCTAAAGCTGCAACTAGTATGTCGGTACGCCACTGACGACGCCCGCCGAATACTAGTATCAGTCTGGCAGAGTGGTCAGCGAGTGAATGCACCTAACCTGTATGACTGTGTCTGTATCACATCGTAGGGGTTGATTCATATTTGTTATCTATTGTACCCTCAGTATTTTGGGTAGCTTGTTTATGCATGGTAATCGCTACCCCAGGATGTTTTATGCACAGAATATATTATGTTTCTTATTGGCCTATGTGTATGTTCTTATTGGTACCTATCGTTCTAAAATTTTCTCTTTACTTTTGCAGATGTTGGTACATGAAAAGATGGAGTTGTTGAACGAACAAGCTGAAGAAATAATTGGACAGGCTGTCTCGTAGAGCAAACCCTTTATTTTTTGTGTATATTTGCAAATATTTTTCCTGTGTATTATATGTTCAGTAAATTCAATAGTTATGTTGATTTTGCTGTCATAAGTCGAATATCTTCTCAGAATGTCAGTGTCGTCTTATCATCTCTGCAACCCGAACCCCACGGGTGGGCCGTGTATCGGTATCACGCGGAAAATTTCTCCCGTGAAAACTAACACTCCCCCCGAAAAAATTTCGAATCCCCGGAAAGATTTCACTAGTGAATTCCCCTGGAAAATTCTGGTGAATGCATATTGTTTGTTTTTACTTTGTTTATTTTCCTACTTAAATGGTTACTTCAAAACTGATCAAGTTGGTTATAAATCTAATGTTACTATTTTTTATTGTCGTTTCTTCCCTACTGTATATTACAATGCACATAGATTGAGAATAAATAAATTCTAGATTTCATCAAATAAGATTATTTATAAGATTACAAATCAACTGTTTAATTATTAATTATTTAGTTGGATCAATTGAACATTATCCCCCCCAGCTGGTTTGGAGGGATAAAGTTCAATTGGGGTCAGTAATCAAAATAAGTGTAAGAGAAACAGGGTGTGCTTGGCGTCCCTTTAGAAGTTGTTCTATCAGTTGAATACAATTAAAATAAAGCAAAGGGGCCGGCACTCCTAAATAATAAAAGAAGCCGTTAAGTTGGCGACTGTTTCGGCTCGCGAATCTTGGTAAATTAGATTAGTAAATTTCAGTTTAGTAGGGGAACCGGATCAATTGGACTTTATCCCTTTTTTCGATTAGTGCTGAAAAGATGTATATAGGGGTTTTCGTGATCTCAGAACACGAATCTGAAGTCCATTTTTCGATTCAGCTTTTCGTTAGCTCCGTATAAGCTAAAGTTGTAAGCTTAAGATGTGCTTATACTGATCTAACGAAAAGCTGAATCGAAAAACGAACTTCAGACTCGTGTTCTGCGACCCCGAAAACTATTTATATATATTTTTATATACAACTTTTCAGCAAAATCGAAGACATCAAGGTTTTCGGTTTCCCTTGGTTCTCCCTTAGAAATCAAAAAATAGAATTTTGGGAAATTTAAAAGTTTTCCGCTATTTTAACTAAGCGTGGTCGAAAATATACCCATACCAAATTCCAGCCCATTTGGTAAAGTTTTGCGGAATGTGGGCCTGGGGGTCTTTCCTGAAAAGATCCATTTTTTGTTCTTGATTGTGCTGAAAACTTGCTTAGGGGTTGCATTAAGCTTTCAACTTTAGCTTACACTGAGCCAACAAATGAATTTAGAATAGATCGTATTTATTTTAAGGTAAATTTTGTAACAATAATACCAATAAAACACGATTTGACATTAAATTAGTCCTTTTAGGCAGGTTTTAATTCTGGGGGGATAAAGTTCAATTGGGATTCTGGGGGGGGGGATAAAGTTCAATTGATCCGGGGAAACAAGGGGGCCCAAAATTTTTGTCCTTCATTGTGCTGAAAACTTGCTTATATGGGTTGCAGTTTAAGCTTACAACTTTAGCTTATATATGCTGAGCAGACAAATTTAGAATATAGACTTTATTTTAAGTTAAATTTTGTAACAATAGAACCAATAAAACACAATCTGACACTGAATTAGTCCTTTTAGGCAGGTTTTAATTCTTTGGGGGATAAAGTTCAATTGATCCATTTAGTTTAGTTTACTCTTGGTTTAAATCATTAGTGGAAGCGGTAGGATTTTTGAGATTGTATTAGGGAAAATTTCCGTGGTAAAGATAACACGGGGAAAATTGTCTGTGTGACTTTGGTTTAGGTATCGATGCAGGTCGCGCGGGCAGGAATCGAAGAAAGCTGTTTTAGGAGTATCATCTAAGAACGGGTGGTTTTTCGCCGGCTCTGTCCAGAACGGATGGACGGCTTTGTGGGTGCCAAGTTCGCTTTTCCGTATTTTGAATGTATTTTATACTCAAGTTTGTCCTAGTAGGGCCGAAGGCGTAACGATTTTTAATTTTTGCCGGTCAATCAAATGCTACAATACGTAACAAAACAATCCATCCATGCTTAAAATAAAATTATAGTGGTTTGTAGTTTGTATTTCTAAAACAACGAACTTACAGATTACTTCATATTGTATGTAACATGCGAAGCGAAGGGTACATTTGCTCCAGCACTGGAAGGTGTTGCAGCTTTGCACTAAACTCTGTCTATTGCTTTTCTCCTTTTGTTAAATATAACAGCAATGCAGATCTGATGAGAGAAAGTAGTGACTCGTTGTATAAAATTGTTCTGTTTGCACTGAGCCAGGTCTTAGAGACGGAGACTAGAGCTGCTAGCACATACCTAGTATCTATCTGAGTTTCATGCATTATGCGTTTCGTACACAAAAATAGCGGACTTCTATAAATGCAGACGTTTCACTTCTATCCTATCTGAGTGCTCACCGACCACCGCCCCCTTCCGAATCCATTCTGGGACCTTTGGCGCTTCCCCCCCAGCCCTAACTATTGATTTTTTGACCAACAATTTTGAAATTTTTGAATGAGTGCATACTGGATACTGATGAATTCAAAAATTAAAAAAATTAACAATTTTTAAAAGTTTCAAAAAATTTTGAATTTTAGTTAGGTATGTGAGCCAAGGGAAGCAAAACATTTTTTGAAAATATTTTGCTGAAATTTTGCATATATACAAGGGTTTTCAAGGGCACTGAGAGCACGTATCTGAAGTCCGTTTTTCGCTTCAGGTTTTTGTTACCTAAAACTTTAACATGTAAGCTTATACTGAGCTATCTAAAAGTAAATCGAAAAACTGATTTCAGATTCGTGCGCGCCCTTGAAAATACCTGCATACAAGTTTTCGGCAAAATTTTTTAAAGAATAACATCAAAAATCAAAATTTGATCTTTTGACAGCCTTCCAGCACAGTTTTACAGTGTTTTCAATCCCAAATAACATTTTTTCCTGCTGCGCCTCAACACAGCAGGTCTTTATGTTTGCTCTGCCATCTGCGTTCCATGCAACCACTATGCAAAAGATAGCTTTTTGCATAAATGCATGTAGCCAACGCTTTAAGATGGCAGAGCATGATTTACACGTAGATTTCAATATTGGAACTTCCAACACAGGATGACTCACTAGACACTAAGTAAACAAGTTTATACCAATTTGAAAATACTGTATAGAATCAGCCAAAACTGGTTGCAAAGGAAATGTGCAGCATTGCATTTTGCAGACCGTAGCTGATTAATGATTAATTTTTATAACATAATAAGTGCAAAACTTATCCTGAACTAACTGTATTATGTCTTTAATGGGTTGACTCAGCAAAAAATTCAAAATCAAAGAATCACAAGTCAAAAAGCTTGAAATAACTTTTTATACAGTACAAGAATTCTACTGCGCAGCAGGCCTACAATTAGTGTAATTGTTACTAACTACTCTTAACCTTTTGCAGACACTTTTGCTTGTTAAATGAATTTGTGGAAAACTCACAAAATCCAAGCAACTGATTAACCCTTTTATTCCCGCGGCTGCCAACTGGCACAAGTGCTGATTTTTGGCATCTTATATTTTGGGATAGGGTGCAGTTGCCGGTTGGCAATCTGGGCATTTGCTCCTTTTATCTTTAACACGTCCACCCTATTTTGGGAGAATATTTCGACATTTGCTTGAAAAATCTAGTTTCTATGGCATTCCGCCGGCTATGGAAATTTTGATGATTTCAAGCCCTGTTCGAGCGCTGCATTCAAGCAAATCGGCTGTAGTTCGTCGGCAGAAAAGTCGTTCCACCAGGTGATACGGGAGGTTATGCGCATTAAAATAACGCATAGTTGATTCCGTCTCTGAATCAAGTCTTGCAGCTAGAAATAAATTTATTGGATTTTTGCAATAAAAATTTAGCAAAATTTCGTACTTTGTCCGACTTTGATGGCTTGTAACTTTTTCTGGGTGCATCGGAGACACCTTCAATGCTAAATCATGAAATGTAGAGCAATTAATTCTCTATCGATTGGTGGCAGTCCCATTTCTCTAGATGGTCTCAGTAAAAAACGGCAGCCAAAAATGTAAAATTGGTCATTTTGAGCCGATTTCCCCGAGAAGTCTTGGGCAGAAGAGGGTTAAAACATTTTCGTTTCCCCTTGTTCCTTTACCAAACTAAATTTTAAAATTTTTAAAATCTTCCAAATTTTTAAAATTTTTCAATTTTTTAAATGACCCTTGTGGTAACCAATTTGTGTACTCCTTGTGGAAGTAATTTTTGTCAGAGGCAGAAAGCAGTTTTTAAGCTAATATGTATCTCATTTTCACCAATTTATGCGAATTTTAAACAAAACAGCGATTTTTAATAAAACAACATTCTTTGGTCGATTTTTAGCAAAACAACGATTTTTTAGTAAAAAACTCCGGCAAAGCCGCAAAATTGGAAGCTTATTTTTGGCCATTTTCTTACCGCTTGTGAGAGCAATTTTGGTACCTACCCCTTGTGGGGGAATTTGCACAGAGGGGGGGGTATTTTCCCGGTTCACCTGTGAATGTTATATGTAAAAGCTCCAAAAATTGAATTAGAAAGGGAATTTTAACTGTTGAGCTTTTCGGATGTTTTCGGATTTCGGATTCACTCGAATTTACTGAGTAGGGGAGAGTACGTCTGAATCACAAAAATAAAGGGAAGACAACGTTGTCCGACCAAAAATTCTGTTACAACCTACGGATTATGGTAATTTGATTATCAGGATTTTTCTAGAATAATGTTAGTTTGAAAAATTTCTTGAGCAAACATTAGCTTCGAACAATTTTTTTAAAGGTTGGAAAGGATCTTATGTACCATCCACTAAACAACTACCACACCAGAGCATACGCTTATAATCAAATTAAGCTTTGCAAAAACGGCACGAATAGCAGTCTGTGTGCTGAGATTAATTCGTCTGCGTACTGAAAGCAAGAAATGTAAGAGAGTAGCATTGTTTCAGCAGTTGAAACTGAAACTGAAACTTTTTTTTTGTCGTGGTGCCCAGCACTAAATAGGTACTCAAAGAGACCTTTTATGTGCTGCTCCCCGCGGTCCGCTGAATGGCAGGCAGACAAGAGGCGGAGAGACAAAGGTCACGGACAGAAAACATGACCCCCAAGCAGTTCTGACGTGCGGTTATTGGCCCCTTAGCCCAACGCTAAGGCGACCGCAGTCACACTCAAGGCAATCAAGATCTTAGACACAGATAGGGATTGCCCCCCGCAAATCAATAGTGTGAAACTGAAACTTATAGTTCATCTTGTATATACATGTCCAGTTTCAGTTGCTGAAACTGAAACCATTACAGAGTTGGAGTTGAAACTGAAACTTAGTCGAAGCGAGAGCTGAAACTGAAACTGAAACTAAAATTAGAACTAAAATAAATTTTGAGCTGAAACTCAAATTGAACCTAGAATAATTTCGGATATGAAACTGAAACTGAAAAAGTTTCAGCTTCACACTAAGACTGAACTAGTTTCAGCTTTCGCTGAAGCTGAAATAGGTTTCAGCTCTCGCTGAAGCTGAAATGGGTTCAGTTCCAGCGTATGAATGCTTACCACAAACGAATGTTTCAAAAACTGGATCACGTTCCCAGCACGTAAAATTCCAGCCTTATAATAGATATAAACGTTTGACCAAGCTTTGATTAGTGCATTAACTTTATTAGAGTGACGAAGTAAGTAATGCTGAGCCCAGACCCCAAGCAACGGATACCCTTCTGGAATCGAAACCCCCAGGAACAGGCCTCCCATCCAGTCCGCCCATATCCAGTCGGGTTTTTAGTCAGCGGCCCTGGTAAACCAGCAAACAGGGGCCGCCTACTGCTACTGGCTGGGGACATTGAGCGAAACCCCGGGCCGAAACCAAACTGGACATGCCCCGTTTATGACAGAAACACTCCTAAGAACTGTGTCATGTGCAATCGGTGTGCCGGATGGGTTCACCTCAGACGCTGTTCAGCAACTACAGCAAGAACTGGATCTGTGCCAAATGGACCCTAATCCGTGAAGAAATCCCCTACTCCCTCCTTCAGACCCAGATGCTGGCGCCAAATGGCACAACGTCGGATGCTCTCGCAATCCGCTTGCACCTAGGCTCACGGGATTTAGTGTCGTCAACCTCTGCGTAACCTCCATCCAATGACAACTGGCCGAAAACAGAGTCCAAAAGTTTGACCCGTTCTTCCTTCCTTCTGGCCCGAATGTCCTGGTCTGTGGCGACATGAACGGGCACGCTAATCTTTGGGAACCCGGAAGAGCAGATTCGGATGAAATGGGAGACCAAATCGTAGGCTGGCTGCTGAGTGCCAATATGTGCGGAGTCCTGAACGTACTCTCACCAGACCAGCAGTGATCCTACAGAAGAGCGGAACCGCTTCTGATCTCACTATCTGCCACTGCTCCAAATCAGATCTCTTCAGCTGGGTGGCAGAGGAATCCACTCTATCTGACCATCTCCCCATCCGAATCTCCTACGAGTCCTGCTTCCACACCAGTATCCCGCGCCTCAAGGCACGCTGGACCTTCCAGAAGGCCAACTGGGCCCCCTACAGACAAATGATACACGACATACACGACCTCTACAACACTACTGCCGCAGCCCAGAGGAAGTCGGCTCCCAGCGAGCAGCCAAAATTCTACAAGAGGCCATTCTCAAGGCAGCGGCGGCATCCATTCCAAGGGGCCGTCTGAAAAAATCTGTACCGTGGTGGTCAGCGGAAACGGATGATGCAATCAGAAAATGCCGGCTGGCATTCTGCCGGGCCAAGGCAGACCCGACCCTGCGCCCAGCCTGGATCGAAGCGAAGAGGGAAGCAAGAACGCTCATCCAGAGACTGAGGACTGAGGCATGGCAAAGCTATGCGTCCTCCCTGACTGCGGAACCGACCCTGGAAAGGTCTGGAAGGTCATACATGCCATAGGCGGACACTGCGCCCCGATGAAGAGGTCGACAATCCGACGTGGTGGCCAAGAGCTGGTCACTGACTTCCAGAAAGCCAACACCTTCGTCTCGGAGTATGCCCGCATCAGCTATGTGAAACCAACCAGAGAAACCAAAGTCCTCAGAATCCGTAACCACACGGATCTACGAGCACAGTGCAACTGCCCTGACGATGGGGATCCTCACCTCCTGTGCCGGCCTTTCACGGCAACGGAAGTCAGACTAGCAATCAAGGCACTCAAGCGGGGCAAGAGTCCTGGACCGGACTCCATCACCAACTTTCACCCTCCGGGATCCAATATCTGCGATAGCTACTCAATGTGTCCTGGCGCACTCAACAGATCCCTTCAAGCTGGAGACGAGCGACGATCATTCCCGTTCCGAAAAAGGAAAAACCCATGAACGAAGTCTCCTCCTATCGCCCGGTGAGCCTAACCAGCTGTCTGGCGAAGCTCATGAAAACGGTGGTGAAGACTAGGCTCCAGTTTGCCCTTGAATCATCTGGATCTTTCAGCTATCTCCAGGCAGGCTTCAGACAACTGAGAGGTACAAAGGACCAGCTGGCTAGAATAATATAGGCTATCATAGACGGTTTCCAGAAGAAGCCCACAGCCAAAAGAACAGCCCTTGCCCTAATCGATTTCTCACGGGTCTTCGACACCGTACATACGAATGCTCTCATCAAGAAATTCCTGGAATTCAATCTGCCAGTTTGCTGTATCAAATGGATCAAAGCCTTCCTTACAAACAGACGGGCCCGGGTTTCTTACAACGGAACCCTTAGTAAATGGAAGATCTTCCACCACAAAGTGTTCACAAAGACAATCTACCTGAGGAAGTGGAGGGAAGTAGTGAGGGAAGCATTTACGCAGATGACCTGGCCATCTGGGCATCCGACCCGGACGTCATCTCTGCTGAGTCCAAGCTTCAGACTGTTCTGGACAGAATTGGCAACTGGGCGGCAAAATGGGGTTTGTCAATCAATGCAGGAAAATGCCAGGCCTACATCTTCACCACAACAAAACCGTCAGGCTAGCCACAGACCACAGCTCAGAATCAATGGCCATGACATACCGTATGTTCCTAATCCTACGTTCCTTGGCGTGAAGTTTGACTGGAAGCTCTGTTTCGCCCCACATGTTACCTCCATCAAGAACTTCTGTGGAATATGTTAAAATGGAAGCGAACCTGCTTCCGTTCTCTCTTCGAGTTGAGGAACTAGTGGCCATTGGATACGAGAGGAGTCTCCGCCACCCTGCGGACAACCCCCGACTTGCAATCAGCGAGCGGCATAACAACGGTTACCATCTCAGGATTCTTGGAGGGAAATGGACAGGAAGGCATCAGTCTCTGCTGGACTGGCCAACAGGGTGAGAGAACCTATCTGCCTCCCAGCAGTTGCTCCTAGTATGATCCCGCCCAATAGGAACCTGCTTTTCCACGTTGGGGTCAATGTCCCCGGGGAAACAGAAGGATTAACTCACTCCAGCTGAGCTGAAGACTGCAGCCCTTGCCTCTCTCAGCGCTCTTCCCAACGCTGACGTCACTCTCTGGACCGGTGGCGACGTGGAAGAATCTAATCTGAAGGGTGGAGCCGCGTCGTAGTACCGGATAATCAAGGTGCCATCATTACCACCACTGAATCCCCTGCCAGAAGTATCTGCTCCAGTCTGCGCGCTGAAGAAACTGCTGTCAACAGCGGTCTGGAATGGATTTACGACCGTTTCCGGCACCATGGCCAATCTCTTCCGGAAGCCAGAATTTACACCGACTTCAAATCTCTGATCCGGAAGATTGAATCTGGCCCATGAAACCGATGTCGCAGCTAGAAACGGCCATCTGACATAAGCTCTGTCAGATCTCCCAACTTGGCAGCCACATAACCCATAATTGGGTGCCTAGCCACGTTGGAATCCATGGAAACGAAGCAGCTGACAGAGTGGCCAAGTCTGCGACTGCCCTGGAACAAGATCAGATTGGAATTGACCTGACTACTGCCAGGGCTGCCATCATACTGTACATAAAGGAAGAATGCCGCAGACTCTGTGCTCAGTATGACACCGAAGATATTTACGACGCCCACCTACCAGTCGACCCTTCACGCGAAGAAAATTTGACCCGGAAGGAGCGTTGCGTTCTGTCACAACTTCGTTGCAAACGCCACTCCCTACTCCTAGCTAAACAACGGTTCCGAATGGGACTATCCAATTCTCCAACCTGCCCGGAATGTGAAAGTGAGGAGGACCTAGCCCACCTCCTCCTTCACTGTCCAATCCAAACCATACCTCTGCCCGACGGCGGCACCTGGGGACAAGGCCGCGCCTGGATATCCTATCCAAGGGTCCCCCGGGTTCTGGCTATCCTCCGGGATGTGCGGCGGATCTGATTCGTCCTAAACATATTGAAACTGAACCTGAAGCGGAAACTCATTTTAATCAGAGCTGAAACTGAAACTGAAAGTAAGCTAAACTAAGAGCTGAAACAGACTGAAACTATAATCAACTTTCGTAGGCCAGCGTGAAGAGAGCAGAGTTGGAAGTGGGTCGCGGGTACCCGCGGGTCGACTTTCAGGTCAGTGGGTACCCGCGGGTCAGAGCGGGTCAAGAGTTATTTTTGTTCACACCAAGTTTTCGCTAAATTTTGGGCCAATTTCACCAGAAATGTTACAATTTATGTTAAATTTTCAATTTTTCTTTAACCTTTGGCTCTTTTGAATGTGTTTATATATTATAATATTGCTTTTATGATAAAATTGTTTATTTCCATTGAATCTGTCTTGAATCTTCAGTCAAAAATATTTCCCTGACATACTCATTGGCATAAATATTTTATTATCACTGAAAGCCTTTAATGCCACTGATTGACTGTCAAACCGTTTCTGCAAAAACAATGCTCATAGCTTACTACAGCCTGCAGAGCTTAAAAAACTGCTTCTTCCAGTAGATATTTGCATACCAAGTTTAAAATTTCGACATAGTTCTACGAGTTATGATCATTCCGCATTTAGTTTGTACCATGCATTCCTGGGAGTAGTAAATAATGTGTATGATATAAACCACTAAAATGATAGTTTTGGACAGTTCACGAAATTTCGACCCACTTCCAACTCTGGTAGAGAGCTCGGTAAATATACGGTGCATGCTGTAAGGAACACTGATTACGTCTCTGGATATAACCAAGAGTACGTTATCAGAGCAAAAACTATGCTCTGCTCGCTAACGGTCCACCGCCCCACACAAATCAGACCCTAGTGACCCCCCGCAAATCAATACCTAGTCGAAACGGGGGTACGTTCACTCGCTCGCTCATGTTTATGCTTAATTTCGAAAACACAAGCATTATTAGCGAGTTTTGTGCCTGTTTCGAGCTTTAGAACGCAAACATAGCGCACGAAATTCTTTGAAGTGATGGGCCTAATTCGTGGAGGGGGTGGGTGGGTGGGCCGTTAGCGAGCAGAGCAGTTTTTACTCTGATAACATAGCGCTTGTCTAGTGGCATACCCTTATCATTATGTACTCTTGATATAACCTAATAGAACAAGTTTAATCAAACGCCCATATGCGCTGAGATCAGTATCGTGGAGAAACGCACCCAGCCAAAATTAACGATTTTTTGAGATCATCCACATTAATACTATTTTTTCCGAAAATTCTTAAAATTATAGTGAGTATATCAACACGAGATACGCGCAAATAAAAACGCAAGTAGCCTGCGGGCAAAATTTCTATTACCGGTGGGTACCCTCGGGCCCTTCCAACTGTGTGCGCACTTTATCTGTGCATCGGATTACTCCAGTCCTTTATTGCACTACAACCAGAATTCAGCTTCTACTGCGTTCTTTCGGAGCTACCGTAGCCCAGAGACCATGAAAGGAGCCTAAATGACCTTACAGCGTGAGACAAGAAAAACAGCAAATTGTTCATTTCTTGATACTTTTTCAAGGTGAAATTTTTCGCTAGCATCAAGATCTGATACACAACAGCTAAAGATAGCAAGCTTCATTAGTAAGCACAGCAGGTAGAACTCACAACCTGTGGTAGAACTCACATCCGGTAGGCTACCATCCCAACTCTCTTACACAACTACAGGGAATCGGTAAAAACATTTTATTAATAGATATGAAATCCGGTGATGTTTACAATATGACACGAAATAAAAACTGATAACTGACAGTTGAGAAATCAATGAAACAGGCCAGGCGCGCAATACAATACAATGCAAACACAACACCTACAAATACAATATATATACTTACGCAGTTTTAAACGAACATAAAGCCCACAAATATAACAAAAACCCAACTAAATTATATACGTACTCAGAAACAACCATATTCAAGTTCTAATCCTAATTTAAAAGTCATGTCATATATAATGAAATTTTTCTGTTCTCATGCTAGAAATTTAAAGAAAACAAAATGGTTTTAGCTACAGCGCCAGTAAACCTCATGAAAAATACATGAGATCCAAAGGACACAACAACAACATAGCAACAAAGGGACGGGCTGAATACGTAGCAACTCATTTATACCACACTACCAAAGGAAACAAGTTTTACAGCAAAGAAACGATGAATCAGAACCAGACAACATTTTGTAAGTATTTTTACTCTCATACGACGGCTACAAATTTTACTCTCATGCGACGGCTACAAAATTTCTAGCCATCGCAATTTTCCAAAACTGCAATTAAGGGAGGGGGGGGGTACGTTCGCTTGTACAGGAAAGCTTGAAACTAAAACCCGTTTGCACACAGAAAGCATTAAAACACACAGTGACTAGTCCGAAAAATAAAAACCACAAATATGTAACACTATTATCAGCATTCCAGTCCTAAAACTATAAGCACATTAATATCATCAGGTCTAGAATAGGTAGACGGGCAAACCGTACACTATTGTATGTTATATGCGGTTTGTGTTAGTGCAGGTAGACTATATATCTATGCAAAAAATACAATAACGATCACATAAATGTTGCAAAATGGAATTTAAGCAATGAGAAGGCCTAAACGGGGTTTTTTAAATTTCGCTCATATAATTTTTTAGAAAATCAAACCTTATTTGAAATCTTTCCACACCAACTTTTCTAAGCAAAATAAATACTGGCAAATACCATAAAGCCCTATATATTAAAAGCTACCTTTCCTGAAGAGTTCATCCTTTACTCTTTACTTTATCTTTACTGAACAATTAAAGTTAATATACCTTAAAATTCAATTTTTATTTAGAAAATTCGAAAACTGTGCATCATCGCACAGTCTGGTAGCCAACAAATTTACATTAAACAAATTCCCCATTCCTTAGTTTATCCATCAAAGTTTTTGACTGTTCCAAAACAAATTCAAGAATACGAAATGAACTCCCCAAGATATATTGCACAGGTTAAAACTGATTTCGTATGTTATGCATACCTGGTTTTCTGGAAATTAAAATGTCTTACTATCAAACTAAGCCTCTAAACATAGGTAACATTCCTGGAAATAATAGGCATATTCAACTGAAAGTTATATAATTTAAACTTGAAAAATTAATAGAATCTTCAATTTTGGTAAATTTGATTAAATTTTTGAATGGTTTCAGAGGCTGAATGAAGAATTTAGTTATCACCTTTACAGTAAAAGTATATGTTACAACTATTTATATACGTACACACTACTGCAGACAATCATGCTCCTATATCCTAAGAAAAATACGCCTAAACAGATAAATTACGATTTCTGCAAGCAAGCATAAATGACAGAAAAAAGACATCCACCCACAAATAAATAATACTCAGGCAGTGTTAAGCATGCAACAGTGATAATATTAAAGAATCCTTTTTAAGAGCTATAGTTATCGCTTCAGCAACTCAAAAATACTGTAATCAAAAACTCATTCATAAACACTCTGATTTTTCCGACAAAGCCAGAGCTTTAAATCAACCAAAAACGCTGCATTTCCCAGACACGTACTCAGAGAATTTTGAACACCATATTTACGCAAAGTAGCAGAAATAATAATTATCAGATTTCAATATTTCAATGCATCAGAGAGTAAAACTCAGCCGAAGGTTTTGAAACTGAAACTGATGGGGAAAGGGGTCGGACCGGGGGGGGGGAGCCAAGTTCAGAGTACGTAAGTAAAGCAACTGTGCGCGCACAACATGTTTCACTGATTTCTCCGGCGCAGCGGCGCCGCAAACAAAGAAACTAAGCACAAGGTCAGTCTAGTCAAGGGTACGTAAAATACGTACGATAATAATTAATATATACGAACGATTGTATACGCAAAGTATATATTTGAAAGCTACAATCGTACCATTTCATCAATGACCAGTAGGAGACTCATTTCAAAGACGACTCCTTACTTTTTGTCAGGAGATATGAAAGGAAAGGGATGGGAAAGACAAAAACAGATTTTCAAACTTCTGAATTTACTAATTTTCTCCAAAGATAAATAGGCAGGCAGACCAATCCGACCGACCCGATTAACTACCCCAAAAACTAGGAAATAGGGGGAATGTGAAAAACGGAAAATTATGGACACAGGAAATCGCCCAAAATTATGACAACTGAAAAGACACAAGATTCAGGGGAAACAGGGCGGGGGGGGCTACTGGTCCTCGCCGAAATCCAAATTTTCTTGCAACATTATTTTAGGATTTCATATAGGTACGTATAGTACGATTATGACTCCAGCAATGCACATCACAGGTATTTCAAAAAAAGGTGTACAAGAGAGAAGAAGAGAGTACCTACGACACCACTACAAAATAATAATAATAATCGGCAATAACAATACGTACAGCCAAAGTCAATTTAAAACCAAATTTGAAAAAAAACAAACGTAATTGAGAATGGACTTAACAACAAACAGAGGCAACTAGCGCATAATGAACAAAAGACAATTAATATGGATACAATAATTTATAATTAATAATAATATAATAGGATAATATAGTACGTAGCAATAATTAGTTTATACTTAATTAATGCGTAAAGCAACAGGCGAGCGAACGTTGCATCCCCCATCTCGTGGCCTCTTTCACTCTTTCCTTCGTGATGACAAACAGATCTCACGGGCGCGAGATTAACGCACGCTCCAGCGGCACACAAACGCACACACAGACAACATTAACATGATCAATCAGTCAGTCAATCAAAAACAAGCCAAAAAGACCACAAGGAGCGGGATGGGGAAAATTGGGAGGTGGGGGCAGAGGGGAGGAGCTGGAGCCGGAAAACCCAGGAAAAGGAAAGGATTGAGAAGGGAGTCCGATACAGGTCGGATCATCAGAAAGCCCCCAGAAAAAAAACTAAAAACAATATCAGTCTAGAAAACGCGTTGCCGGACTAATACAAACAATGAAAACAGCTAAACGAATGAATGTATGAATATAGTACGTATGTATAAATATTAAAATGGTGGACCAAATTCCAGCCAAGGTTCCGTCCCGTTCCGTTCGTCCGTCAGATCGTCCGAACTGGAAAAGATGGCCAACTGGATTGAGAATGGACTACCATCCCATCCATCCATCCACAGTAGCGATGGCAAGGGGAAAAGCTACCAAGCTGCTGTAAAGAACAGAGGATCATCAGAAATCACAAAATTCACAGGATCCACTAACTGCCCGGCTGGCTTAATCGAATGGACAAATATTCAATCGAGGACGAGGGGGTGTCTGGAAAGGACAGGAGGATAGTTGGAATTATAATGGAACCAAAAATATATAGATATAAATAATATAATAAGCTTAGCAGAAATCACCAGGCAGGCAGGCAGAGTCCACTTGGAGGGCCAGCCAGCTTTAAGCATAGAAGGGGCGTCTGCACGATAAGCTGACAAGATGTAGTGGAATTACACATGACGCAACCCCCCACGGCTATATAATACATACGCACACAAATGTATATAACGCAATCGCAATGCAATGGTAAACACATGCACATCAAAATTAATCACTGAAGAGTGTTATACGTACGTATACATACGTACATTCGCATATAATGAAGAATAGATTATAATAATATAAAATCAATTAATAAAAACCCACTAAAACAGAGAGAGTTGACAACAAAATAGCAGCAGTAGCGGTGGCGGCGCCGCGTCGACGCACTGAGGCGACACGAATGACGGTCACGGGAACGGAGACAGGAACCCAAAAAGAGACTGGAAGGATTTGACGCGCAAACCGGGTAGACAGACATACAAACAGATAGATAATAAACTGGAGTTAAAATAATTAACAACATTCAACGTTTAGACGGGGCGGGCAGGCCAGCAGAGCAGGAGAGCCCCCAGATGCACAGTAAACGGGGAGACGCTGGGAGCAGGGGATCAAATTGGGGGGAGGAGGGACTGGATTGGAGGGGGGCAGTATAGTAATAGTTCTGAGTCAGTGAGGAGCATGGCAGGCAGCAAAGAAAGGGCGGGGCAGGGGGAGCAACGGAGTGGCCGAAAACGGACAGGACATCTGGAAATGTAAGCTAAAAGTCGTCCATAACAAAATGTTTTTAATCATACAAGATTGTATTCCTTGAGGTTATGCTGCAATATGGTGTCCTTTACGGCAGCAAAGACAAACCGAATATTTTCAGTATCTGAAATAGAAGCAAAACGCAATAAAAATGAAAAATTTATATATATATACATCCAAAGTTGGAAGATTAGACAAATAAAACTGTTCTGCTGTCAGTTAATTTTGAAACAACGGGGTCAAGGTAATAGCTTAAATGTAACTCGTCTAGATCTGAATTAATACTCCAGGCTTCAAGCTCCTAGTGAAATTAGCAACGGGATTGGCAAATTATAACCATTATGAAACTAGCTTTCTCCAACAGGGGGGAGGCCCCCAGATTTGTGCCCCCCCAAATCTCCCATGACCCTCCACCCCTGAACACCCAGAAAATTTGCGTGTAAATAGAAGAAGAGAAAAGTAGAGTTATATAAGAGGGTTACTTTTCAAAACATTTTCCGGCTTGGCCGGATTTTTAGGCCCTTTTCTACCATTTATAGCCAATTTAGGTCAGCAAGAAAAAGTGCCATTTTTAAGTATTACGAAAAAATTCCACCCCTATCTGGAAATCGGGCATCGCCCAGAAGTTTTGGCTTATAAACAGCCAGCGAAAGTATGTGAAGTGCGTATTACTAACCCATCTAACATGACAAAAAAAGGAATATGCGGCGGTCGGTTTTCTTAGACGTGTAATTACGTACTGTACTAGATTTAATAAATATTTCGTATAATTGTAAACTGTATAAAGGCCCGCACCCAGGATTTTGAAAAGGGGGGGGGACAAACGGGGGCTAGAAGTTGAAGAATTTTTGCATTTTTGCCAAAAAACAGTACATTGGACGTTTATTTCTTTCAAAAAAGGAAATTTTTTATAAATAGCTGTTTTTGCCGTAAAAATATCAAAAATTTTTTTGGGGGGTTGTAAACTGTATATTACCTGTTGCACAAGTGAAATGGCTATAAATAATTTTGTCTGCATCTGGGTTAAGATCAACAAACATTTTCAGAATGAACTCTCTTGCCGCTATAGCATCTCTTGGAGGACCTAAATAATAAGTAGCAACGGTTTAATTCAAGAACAAATAACAACACAAGAAGCTACTACTCAGTGAGTAGCGCATCAATACCAAAACTGCACCAAAGCAGGTGAGGTATATACTTAACTTGCGTTAAACTCTGAAATAGTTTTTTGATCTAAGCTCATGAACAAACAGAGAGAATATAAGCTAATGCTCAGTTATTCGCTCGCAAGAGGTGCTCGTCAATGGCTACACTTATCACACTGTCAGACAAAGTAAACTTTATTTGGTCTAGCTTCAATTGTTAACTGTTTTTCTAGTACAAACTTTGATCCCAGATAAACACATTACGTAATTCATCCAATCAATGTTTCAAATTCTTAAAATGGACTCAACCATGTAAGAAAGATGCGGGGCACTCCGTCCCCTTGGGTTCCCTCCCCATGCACACAAAATGCCAAATTTTAAAGATTTTTGTCAATATTTTTGTTTTTGGTCGAAAAATTGTTGTTATAAAATGGGATCTTAGTGCACTTTTTAGCTGAGTTATAGCACTAACGTTTTGACCTACAGAAAGTCCAGGCATGTGCGCCAAAGCTAAGCCCAATTGCACACATAATAGTAGCTGGTATGTACGTACCATCATATTCAGGAAAATAATCGACTAAATGACTGTGCATAATCTTTTCCTCTAAGAGGTCCTTCTTATTGAGAAAGAGAATCACTGACGAACTTTGGAACCAGGGATACGTGATGATCGTCCGAAACAAGGCCTTACTCTCCTCCATCCGATTCTAAAAATACCCACAATTATGAATCAAATCCGAAGTATATATATAATACTACATGTATATACAACCCTATCCACATAGCTGGGTTTTCTTTACTGAAAAGGGGTGGGGGTGGTGGACCACCCCACTTTTTTGGGCTTCCCCAGCCCACACCATAATAAGGTGCCCAGAAAATGCCAAATTTTAAGGATTTTTGGTCAAAATTTTCAAAAATTATTGTTTATGTTGCTACTGAAACTTGACTTTTTAGCACTTCTTAGCTTAGTTAAAGCAGTATACGTAGAACACACGCAATTCTGTACAGTATTTTTAGCATTTTTAGCACATTTTATCCCCTACTTTTGGACTTCCCCCCTGTTTGCCTAGAGAAAACCCAGCGTCGTATGATTCCGTATAATAAACTGGCCTATTTCTTGGCGTTTTTTGTGGTGGCTATATTATTGGAAAACAGTTTGAAAATATCAAAGTTTTTATATATGTGTAAAAAGCCACCAAAAATGGCTAAAAAGGCAAAAACTTTTGGGCGTTTCTGGCTTATTATTACGGGGGGTAGGGGGCGGGGCGTCGCCCCCATTCGGCGACCTCCCCCCCATTCGAGAAGCCTCCCTCATGAAATGCCCCGCATAAATTCCGACCCAAACGTGCCAAATTTTACCATCTTTTATTTCTAAATTTTTAAAAAAATTTCACTATTTTAGCCTAAACACCGAGAAATTAGTCTTTTTTAGCGATTTTTAGCAGTTTTTACACAAAAACCTCACAAAATCCGAAAAACTTTCATAAAATGCCCCCATCGATGGGAGGGAGGCCATGAAGCCCCCCCCCCCCCCAGTAGAAATAAGCCCAAGGTGGTCAGTTGATTCAGATAATGCATTAACAGAATCATGCACATTGTTGGCTGGAGCGCCCCTACTTTCCCTTCCTCTCACTCGGCCTTACCCTCACTTCGTTGGGTTCCCCCACTCTTCTTGATGAACCCAGAAATCTTCTAATTTCAAGGAGTTTTGGTCAAAAATACAAAATTTTGTCGATTTTACCGAAATGTTTTGGTCTGCAATCATTTTTTGGTGCTAAAACTGAATTTGAGCACTTTTTAGCATAGTTACAGCAGTACCAGGAGCGGATCCTGTGTAGAGGGGGGCGGCCGCCCCCAGGTCGCGATTCGAAGGTAGGAAAGGTAGAGCGAAAAATAGGGACAAGGGCAAAAGTCCAAAATAATTCACGTCTTCAGCGCGAATTTTCTAATTTTTAAAGGCATATTTATTGCATTTATGAAGAAGACGCTTGAAATGCATCCGATTTTTTTGAGAAAATTCCTATTTTTGCCTAAAAATGTGTAGTATTTTAATAAATTTTCTCAGTTCTTCAAAATGAAAACAATTAAAGATCCAAAGACCGGTTTTATTGCTAAAACAAAAAATTCTTCAACTTGTGGGGGGCTCCGCCCTCCAACCACCCCCCCTGACACAAATTTGCCGCCATCCTGTCACCAAATCCTGGATCCGCCAGTGAGCAGTACGTATGCATATGTAGAAAATAGGCTAGCTTATCCCTAGTGGGGGGAGGTGGGGGGTGCCCCCCCATTTGAGGAGCCCCTACAAATGTCGACCACCCCACAATAATTCCAAAAATTGCCAAATTTTATCATTTTTACCCTAAATCTTCAAAACGTTTTCCAGCTTTGCCAGATTTTTAAGTACGTTTTCCCTATTTTAGCTTAAGAGACACCTAACTTTACTAATTTTTACGATTTTTAGCAGTTTATAAATAACAAACCCACAAAAATTCGAAACAATTTTCTAAAAAATATGCCCCCATTTTGGGTGAGCCTCTCCCATCGATGCCCCCCATGAAGTTCCCCCTATAAAAATTGCCAAGGAATAAGCCAGAACAGGCGAACGTTACTCCAGTTTTTGGACCACTTTCGGCTCCCCACAATTTGACCTTCTCCCCCACTAGTGAATAAACCCAGATATCTTGCATCTCGTATTGCAATAAACCCGAGAGTACACGCCCGTCGACACAATAGTACATAAAAATCGATATAAAATATACACTGGCTTTTTCTTACGGGGGGGGGTGGGTGGGGGGCGGCCATCCCAGAAATCGGTTCCCCCCCAGACTTGGGCCGCACCTCAGGATTGGGGCCTTCACCCCCAAAGCTCTAAAAGTGCCCGGAAAAATAGGGCTTTGAGGTAGAGCTGGGGCCGGTTCCACTAGAACGGGGAACGGACGGAGGCGGAGGGGGGATTGCGATGAGTGGGTTTTTCTGGGGGGGGGAAAATATAATTGAGGGGGTTTAAGGGGAGAAAAAATAGGACAAAAAAAAAAAATTTCTCTGAACAGTTTTCTGAAAATTGAAAGGGGGGAGAATTTGTATTTGGGGGTGTAATAAAATTTTTTTTTTTTTTTTTTTTGGTTTTTTTGGCGTCGCCGGATTTTTAGGCATTTTTTAGCTATTTTAAGCTTAAATTTAGGTTGAAAATAGTTAATCTTTTAGCGCAGCAGCAAAAAATAGCTATTTTTAAGCATTTTTGAAAAATTTTTTCGTTCCTTTCCCCCAGAAATCCGCGCCCCTCTAGACTCCCTCCCCCCAGAAATTTTTGCCTAGGAAAAAGCCAGATACATGTATACAAAAATTTCAGGCGCTCTTTAGTAACGCATGGACAAGAGATTTCAATTCATTCTAGGTGCCTGTAGAAGCAGAGTAACGCAAAAATCGTCTTAGAGTTTATCGTAGATAGGCAGGGTCCCATTACTTATAGTAAGACCACGGACCATACAAAACTTGAACGTTAATCATTCCATTTTGCTATTCTACACTGCTTATATTCAAGAGTTATGAGACATATATACTAAATGCAGGTTGTCGTTTCCTACTTACCTCATTATCGCATTCGACTAGAACTTGGTCATATTCAGACAGAGCCACTAGAAACATAATAGAAGTCACATTTTCAAAGCAATGTATCCATTTGCGCCTTTCTGACCTTTGGCCTCCGACGTCAACCATCCTACAAAATAATTACAAAATAAATACAATATGAAATGTTAAATAAAACAAAAAACAACTAAAACACGGGGTTCACTGGACCTTGGAACCGGTAAGGTGACATGCAAATTTGGGACAGATGAAAGAACAAACGAAACTAAGATTGTCACTACAGCACCTCCGACCCGAAAAATTCAGGCCAGATATTTGACAAAAATAGTTTTGTTAGAAATTAAATAATTACGTATCAATTAAGAAGTTCCGGTCGGTCCCTGGCACAAACAGTTAGATAACGAGTCAAGGTATTATTAACTATGAAAATTTGCAATTACACACTTTAATTCGGCTTAAGACTTCAATTACTAATTAAAAATTAATTAGATCGTCCCATTTATCTAAAACCAAAGCAACATTACAAATTTCTAAGTACTTCTGGAGAAAATGTTTTCAACCTAATTTCGAAAGAAGAAAATGCAAATATGCTGAATGCAAATCAACTGAATCGCCTCTTCTTGATCTTCAAGAACATTTCCCAAAAGACAAAATTGTAATCTCCAATTTTTGGAATCAGGGACCAAACGAGGTGGAAAAGGCACCAATATCTCTTTATTTTTAAAATTTTTGACAGATTTTCAGCCAGTTTTGAGTTTTGCGGCTCTCTTCAAATAAAAACTATCCCTTCTGAAAGCTTCTGGTTAAACCTACGGTGCAAAAACTGTTATGATTATCTAATACTAGCTGCAGAGTAGCGCATAAGCATCGGCACGCGTTTATGAGCCTATAATGAGATTTTAAACGGCATGTTATATATATACATTCGGGTATATTGACGCGGGTCTTTGAGCTTCCACGAGCATAAAATTACTATTAATTAGTCCAACAGTTTAGTTCTCTACGTACCTAAAAATAATCTGTTCTAAATCAAAAGGGTATTCGATGATGCCTGTGGTAGGGACCCGGACACGAAGAATGTCCTGCTCGGTGGGGAGATAATCTGGGAGTGCAAGACGATCAATGTCACTAAGGTAGCTAAAATGAACAAACCAAACAAGCAATCAGTAATACAATCAAGGCAAAAGCGATGAAACAACTCTCTCTCTTTCTCTCTCTCTCTCTCTCTCTCTATATAAATATATATACATATATATACATATATATATATATATATATATATATATATATATAATATATATTGTACGTATAAGCCTATTAACGCCGTCTACAAGAGTCGAGACACGAGCGAACAATTATGCTCGCACTTGCTGACAGCAAATATTTCGATAGGATGTATGCAGATGTATGCAATGCACCTTAGTAGTGGAAGTAGTGGGCTTCTTATATGGGATAGTTCTGGGCTTTTTCTAGGCGAAAAAAGTGTGGGTGGGGAAGTTGGGGGAATCCAAAGTGGTCTAAAATTAGCAAAAATGCAGTAAAAATAGCCTGTTTTCTACATATACTGCTGTAACAATGCTTAAAAGTGCCCAAAAATCGAGTTTGAGTACCAAAATAGACGATTTTTAACCAAAAAATACCGGCGGAGCCGGAAAGTTTTTAAAAATTTTGACCAAAAAGCCTTAAAATTTAGCATTTTCTGGGCACCTTATAGTGAGTGGGGGAAAGCCCAAAAAAGTGGGGATGGGGCCGAGTGGGGGGGAAGGGATCGAGTGGGGGAGGGGGAACCCGAAAAGTGGGGGGGGCGCCGCCCCCCGCCCCCACTAAAAAGCCCAGTAGTTACCCCGCCTTTCCTCCTCCTACGTTTCTGGACTTCCCACACTCACCTTGAGACGCTCAGAACCTGCCACATTTGGAGGATATTTGGTCAAATTTGTCAAAAATTGTCCGAGTTCGTCAAAATGTTTTGGTCTAACATTATGTTGATGCACAAACTGAATTTTTGAGCACTTTTTAGCTTTGTTATAATGTACAAAACAGGCTACTGATGCTTGGCGAATCTAGACCCCCCTTAGGTTGCCCCCGCTAATTTCCCACCCCAACTCCATTTTTTTACCAGAAAAAGCGAAGGTGGTAATATCAGTCCATATGCTCCTAAAGGTTTATTTTAAAAGGAGATCCATTTATTGGTCATTTTTAGGTTCTCCAAATTCGCTCACCTTCATATTTCAACAACTTTTTAAAATGAAGGTCTCTTAAATTATTTACATCTCTTACGGTTAGCGAGGAATTTCACCTCAATGTTGGCCCCCAAACCAGCCGCACCCTAATTGTTCTCTCCCTGGATATGGGGCACCCTCTCACAGACCCCCTTCCCGGGTGCATAACCTTTGTTGTCAAAAATAGGAATAGGAATAATTTTTCCAAAATGGGAATAGAGGAATATATAATATGGTAGGGTACAGTGTGTTTTTGCTCAAAAAAGTGCGCAATGACACACTTTTTTCTGAAATGAGCAAAAAATTTGGGCTTGTGCGCACGCGTGCGCACCTTTTCTAGCAACGCGGAGAGAAAAATTACTAAAAATTAGTTGCCCAAAGTGCTCCGAAAAATTGCTCCTGGCTCTCAATTTCACAAAAAATCTCCAATTTTTCCTGGGGGCTCCGCTCCCAGACCCCCGTCTTTGCTTGCCTACTACTGGTTTATCGCGAAGTTTCGACCTGACTTTCAGTAAACAGGCTAGCATTAATATACAAGCACACATGGCCTAACGTACAATGTTCATGATTTAATCTAGCTTGTATATGCAACTCGTATTGCATATCAAAGTTATGAAATCCAAGTTTTAATTTTAGTTTGGCAGTTTTGGAGAAGTTTACAAAACTTTAACAGGAGGTTCCGTGACAGCTAGGTTTGTTATTATCTGTGTTTTTCTACCCACCTCCAGTTCAAAAAGCATTTAAAAAGAGATGCTCTGGGCTGAGCCCTGAAACTTACTAAGTCTGATGTCGGAACCTTGAATCATTTTCTAAGAACTGCGTAATTTTCGATAAAATTTCAAACTAGCGTGTATTTTTGTTTTTATAAAAAAGGAGTGAGGATTCTTAGCTTGCAAACAACTTAAAAATTGTCAAAAGGTTTCATCATTTTGCTAAATTTACAGAATAAAAATTTACTTTTATATCAATAAAACTTGATACAAATTTACTTTTATATTAATAAAACTTGAAGATACGTAGTCAAATGGTTTCTATTTTTTAAAGTCTTTTGCTTTAAAGTTAGGTGAGTTTGCAAATTTATTCCGCCATTAAGTTCTTGCATCTGATAATCAACAGCTCTGAACATTGTAGAAAGGTCATGCAATTACCAATAAATGCAAAACAGGAATTTTATGCTAAATTTTAGCATTTTTCCTGCTATGCGCACTTTTTTAGCAAATTGCGCAAAAAATTTTGGGGCAGTGCGCAGAAGAGCGCAAAAGTGTCCGAGCAAAAAAAAACACTGGTAGGGTATAAAAAAAGCAGAAAGAAAAAAGGAAGAGGGCATGAGGAGAAGGAAAGGAACTAGGCTGAGGAAAGAAGGACTTACTATTTGGCTGAGTCAGTGAGCTGATACTCTCTTCGACGGTCATACACATGTTGGACGCCTGAATCCGCCCAGAGATCTTTGATGTAGGAAACATAGGGTTCATCAAAGGTGGTGACGCTTTCATAGTCAATCGCCCTGACTACGTTAGCCTTTTCCTACAACAATCCAAATAACAAACAATTAGAAATACGTACATAAAACAACATTCAAATATGAAAAATATGAATAATTGGAAAATGAACATCAACGCCCTCCCAGTCCCGTCAGTCCAACATCGTCCAGGTTTCGTCCAGGCTAAGCGCTTCTCCCACTTCCGCTTGCAGCCGACATTGAACTTAATCACACCATCCGAAACGCCAAGCACACCCGTTTTACACACTAATATACCTAATATATATATATATACTAAACAAAACAAGAACCAAAAATGCTCCTTCGTCGCATGTAAAATACATATGAGCACCTTCAGGTAGGTTGTACAAACACGGAAACTAGCCTGTAAAATGCATATCAGTGCCGTTGAGGTTGTAAATTAAGGAAAACAAGTTGCAACCGCCTTAACATTATGATATGATCCTGTCCTACAACGAGGCTCATATTGGCGTAAGTCATAATATAATTTGTCTATATTTGACCTTTACATAAATTAAATGAAATGGTCAAAAATGAAATTTTTCAAAAGTGGTCAAATTTGGTACCAAATGAAAGCCCTAAGTGAACTGAGCAACTTTTGTCATAGAATTGCATGCTCAAAGTGGCTGTTGAGGGCTGTGGTGGGGTGGGGTGGGGACATAAGCGATTTTGGGTCAAATATGAAATTTTCCAAAAGTGGTCAAAATAGTATCTGCTTGCGCATGGTGTTCGGAAATATATTATGTTGGTTCTTTTTTGCGCATACATATGTAAAAGAATGGAAAACAAGAACCAAAAATGCTCCTTCGTCGCATGTAAAATACATATGAGTACTCTCAGGCAGGTTGTACAAACACGGAAACTAGCCTGTAAAATGCATATGAGTGGCGTTGAGGTTGTAAATTAAGGAAAACAAGTTGCAACGGCTTAACCTATGAGCCTGTCCTACAACGAGGCTCATATTGGTGTATGTCATAACTCATAATTTGTCGATATTTGACCTTCATATAAATAGCACCTAAAGCTTTTCATTACAAAATTGTCCTTCATACATCTTGTCGCTAAGACATTTTACTATACTGTGCAGACGCATTATACGGCATGCCACTCTGTGCTCAGACTCAGAGTCAAGTGGGGAAAGCATTATGTGAGAGTAGTGTGTCATAGTGTTCCGAGAATGCAGTAGGTGTATTGTAGTGTGTCCGGAAATAGTAGGTGTGTCATAGTGTTTCGGGAAACATCAGCTTGCATACATTCAACTTGAGGTGTCGCAGTTCACTTCGTTCAGTCCATTTCTTTCAGGCCATAAAGTAAACATGTTATGTCTATTCATTCGTTCTTTCTTTAATAAGATGATGATGATGATGATGTCGCCAGCTGTCGGGCCACACAACCTTCCAATGGATCCCAGCACATGTCGGAGTGACTGGGAACGAAGAGGCTGATCAGGCCGCCAAGGAAGCGTCATCTGCCCCAGGACAGCCCAATATCAGCATTGACTACGTTACCGCGAAGGCGGTCATTCAGCGACATTTTAGGGCCCGTGTGGTCTCGGAAAGGGCTGCTCCACACGGACTGGTAATATATCCCGGAGGAAGACTACCATATCCCAGGCCGGAGGTAACCCTCCCGAGGCAAATCAGATCAACCCTGGCCCAACTACGCTGCAAAGGACACTCCAGAATTCTTGGCAAGTACAGACACCGAATCGGCATCTCTGACTCCCCCAATGCCCCCTATGCGGGCACGAACCGGAAGATCTGCAGCATCTGTTCATAGATTGCCCAGCGCAAGCAATCCTCCGGGCCAGGCATCTGGGAACCAACCCTACGTTGGCGGTCCTTACGGAGGCCCCCCTTGCAGTGGTGGATTTCCTGCGGGGAATAGGCCGCCTTTGGGGTGGTCTATATCATATTGGTCCGCCAGATGATCCAGGAAATAAC
>JASAND010011532.1:0-31330 GCA_030248195.1 Trissonchulus latispiculum
TGGAGTATTGTTGTATGTTGTGGCGTATGGCAAGTATCCATTTTATCCTTCGACTCCTTGCGGCTTATTCATAAGAATCAGACAAGGAGTCCTCTCTTTCCCATCTAATCCTAATACTTCAGGCTTGTTGAAACAAGTTATTCGAAGCCTGTTGCAAATGGATCCCTCCCGAAGACCCACGGCATCTCAACTTCTGAAGCATCCATGGATTCAACTTACATTTTGGGAAGAATAAGATTTTACTAAAACAATTTGTAGATGCTATACTAAGAATAAACGTGCTTTCTACTCTAAGAATTGTTCATTTTGACAAAAGTAATTGTTTCATACAATCTTCGAAATTCGTCTTTATCAATCAGGAACTTTCCAATGCCAACGTCGAAACCATTTTCTACCCAACAGCTTTCTTGAGATGAGGAAACCAAAAAGAACAACGATTTTTGGATCGAATTATATTCTTCCATTACAGTATCACAGGTTAGATTTGTTGGGGGAAGCAGTGTAGATATTTTAGGTGAACTAATATGGAATATATCACGATGACCCATTTTTACAGCATTGTACTGCGGAAATCCAACTCTTACTATGAAATGATTTTTAGGCATAAAGACTTGCAGCTTGGGTAACCAAAGATCGAAAAATGTTATAATCTTGTCTTCATCAATTGAATGGAAACCACGGCGAAATATTTCCAAATAATATAAGAAATATGAACAACGTCGACATAATATTGTTGTTCGAAAGAATGAGGAATAAATACCAGCTCCTTCAATTACTACCAACTTTAGTGGATTTTCAGAAGGTAATACGGGATCATTGAGAGCAGGAGTGTGTGCTCCAATCCAAACAACTGGCATTCTGATGCTGAAATGTTGCATACGCTTTTATACTTCCAAACTTAAATTTGGGAGTACGACTGGATGATATGATTTATACCAATGACTTAAATAATTAAGTTGTACCACAATTAAAATTTGCAAGGTTAGCTTTATTGAAAAAATAATTATCACTATAAATAAACACTAAATCATTAAAACAGAAAAATCATTTTCTTTAATAGTACATTGTCAACGCAACGTTCTCTATTTCTTTGCTTTCTTCTGTGGCATGTTGGGAGGTTTCACTTGCCTCTTCAACGAACTAGGTTGACTTTTGTCAAGTTCATCCCGCACTTGCATCAGGATTTCCCCAGCCATATTCTCACCCATCCATTGATCACGATCTGTGATGCGGTCATCATCAACATCCAACCCGTTTCCCCAGTACAGATCAAACGGTGTACAAAATACAATAATGGCATCAGTCGTCTCAATTAGAACCTTCTTCAAAATAGAATTCTGACTGAATATCGCAAGCATGGCTTCTTTCGCTAAACTTTTCTCAACTTCCTGCCACTCTTCATCTTCAGCCATATCTAAATGTTCTGTTAATTTGCAGCATTCTCTCGGAGAATAAGTATGTTGAATCTTTTTCATTAATTCATTATCTCCTGCTCTCTCTCTGCTTTCTTGGCTTCGATGAACTATTGTACACTCTTCCAACGAAAGCCTTCAATCGTGAACGGGGAAATTAGGAAATTGCTCAGCACACTATAGCCGTTGTGAAATACAACATAATTTTGTCCTGAAGAATCTTCTTTACAGAACTCATGCGGAGAAACGAGTAGAGATGACATGCTCCTTAAATGAATCTAATTTACCAAAGCGTTTCCTTTTATACCATTCGAAAAATTCCAATCATGCTTTACTCAAATATTTCCTTAAATCAGGAAACATTCTTCACATTCCTAGCATTCCAGATATTAATATATAAATCTCCTACTTGGGGTTTTGGAGAAAATGCTTTTAGTAAGTGGAAACTACACACTGACTCTTTATGAACTAGAAGGTCCTGCTTTAGGACACCTGTGTCGGTACTTAATTTTACCTACAGATATCTACATTGATGTAAGACAATTTTTGGATGATGGTTCAAGTCTCATAATTCCTTTACTTCAGGAATTAGCACAAACCTTCACCAGCAGACTTAAACTGCAATTTTGTGTCAAAGTGAGATTTGTGAAAGCAGTGGATGAAAGTGAATCAATTGAAGTATATTTCAATAGCAAACAGCAGCGATTGCTGAGAATTGATGCAGATGGAATTGGTCAGAGTTTGATTATTTCTTCTACAGAAATTGATCGCAAAGTTGAAGAATTTTTGCGGCTCGGTTCAGGTTGGGTCATAGATTCAGTTCTGAATGGTGACATTCATGTTGCTAAATATGAGCCTTTAATTGCATCGTCTCATTTCCCTTTACCCCCTAGTATATCTGCCAAAAAGGCATTAATCCTAAAAATGACGACGATTATTGCTTTGTTTGGCGTGTGCTAGCACACTTGTATTCCGTGACAAATCATCCTGAACGTGTTAGTCATTATCTGAAGTACTTTCCTACTCTCGATCTAAAGGAAATCAATTTTCCGATTATTATTGATCAAGTCTCAATATTTAAAACTTCCATCCACATCAGCATTAATGTATTTGGAGTTAAAGATCATATTTCCCCCCTGTATATCTCTGATAAAACTTATAATACCCATGTAAATTTATTGATGCTTACCAACTCTGACACTGGAGCTGTTCATTACTGCTTAATTAAAGATTTGAATCGTTTGTTAAGTCAACAAACTAAAAATCAGCACAGAAAGTACTTTTGTCAAAAATGTTTGGGGCACTTCTCATCGCAAGAAAAGTTGTTGACGCATACTACGGTATGCTCCAACAAGTTGCAGAGAATCAGGCTATCTGAGGAAGGATCTGTGTTGCAATTTACAAATTGGAATAAAACATTGAAGCTTCCATTGGTCATTTATGCTGACTTCGAATACATTCTAGAGCCTATTCATTCTTGCTGTCCTTCTCCAAATACTTCGTATACGTGCGAATATCAACGACATACACCATGCGGTTATAGTATCTTACCAGTACTCCATTGCTGCTCCAGAAAGAAGCAGACAACTGGCGAACAAACGACAGAATGTGGGAAGGATGTAGTAGTTCAATTTCTGAACAAGCTTCTTGATATAGGAGATTGGTACCAGAAGATGCTCGATGAAAGATTTAAAGGAATTTCAATGACAACTGATGATTGGAAATTGTTTCATGAACAAACCCATTGTCATATTTATACGCAACCATTTAAGCTATGTGAACAATGTGACCAACAGCAATTTTTGATGGCTCGATGCATGCAATGTCAAAACGAAAAAGTTAGAGATCATTGTCATATTTGTGGGCTATTTTTAGAGGAGCAGCACACTCTACATGTAACCTACAGTACAGTCTTGGAAGAAATGTAGTAGTGGTATTTCATAATCTTCGGCGTTATGATGGACATCTCATAATGCAGAAAATTGGCGAAGAAGCAAATCTTCAAATTGAATGCATTCCTAAAGGACTCGAAGACTACATATCATTCACCATTCGACTTCAACACACATGTACTGTTTCACTCCCTGGTGGGACAACAAAGGAGACACCCTGTACTTGGAGGATAAAGTTTGTTGATTCTCATTAATTCTTAAGCGCGTCCCTTGCCAAACTTGTTACTAACCTTTCCACTCAAGGATCCAACAGTTTTGAAATCTGAAATCGAAATTTCCTAATGATGAAGACAGCAATCTGTTACTTCGCAAAGGAATTTACTGCTATGAATACATGGATAACTATGATAAATTCAAAGAAAACAGTTTACCCTCTAAGGATAAATTTTTCAGCTCAATTAGTTCTAGTGGAATCAATGATATGGACTATGAACACGCACGTGTAGTCTGGAAGCATTTTGACTGCAAAACTCTTGAAGACTACCACAATCTATACCTTACAACCGATGTTTTATTGCTTGCTGATGTGTTTGAGAATTTCAGAAGGTTTGCATTAACATCTTACAACTTGGATCCAGCTCATTATGTAACTCTATCATCTTTTAGTTGGGATGCTTGCTTAAAGTACACCAATGTTCAATTAGATTTTGATCACTGAACCTGACATGTACATATTCGTTGAAACTGGAATAAGAGGTGGTGTCTCTACTATATCTCACAGATACGCTAGAGCAAACAATCCTTACTTAACGAACTACAATCCCGACGAAATAACTACTTATATTATTTACCTGGATGCTAACAACCTGTATGGTCATGCAATGTGTTGTTTTCTTCCGGTAGGGAATTTTGAATGGTTGCCAATGGAAGCAATTACACGTCTTGACATTAAATCAATCTCAGAAACATCTGATACTGGTTATATTTTTGAAGTAGACCTGACTTATCCACAGCATTTGCATGCCAGTCACAATTCTTATCCACTCGCCCCAGAACACTTGATTATATCGAGAGAGAGATGTGTTCGCCATTTTGTCAAGCTCTCGCTGATAGTCTTAAGCTATCTCCAAATGAGGCTAGGAAGCTTGTGCCAAACTTGAAGGACAAGAAAAATTAATGTGTTCATTTTCGGAATTTACAGTTGTATCTAAGTTTAGGGCTGAAAGTTTCAAAGATCCATCGATGCCTGAAATTTAGTCAAGAACCGTGGATGAGTTCATACATACAATTTAATACGAAGATGAGAAAGGCTGCAACGAATGACTTCGAAAAGGATTTCTATAAGCTGCTTAATAATGCCGTATTTGGTAAGAATTTACTTTTTGCACTGCATATATAAATTACTGATTAGATGCCTTAGCTATGTCTATGGTTGTTACAAAACTTTTAGTACAAATCTGCAATATTTTAGGTAAATCAATGAAATCAGTGCGTAATTATGTTGATGTCAAGTTGGTGACCAAACAATCTCGTACAGAAAATTGATTGCTAATCCCTATTATGATTGCAGTGTTGTATTTAACAAAGATCTGATTGCTGTGAAAATGAAGAGAGAAGAAGTTTTCCTGAAGAAGCCGATTTATGTTGGGTTCACTGTGCTTGATCTATCCAAACATTTAATGTACAATTTCCATTACAACTTCATGGTTAAGTCATATGGAAATAATCAGCAGTTGCTGTTTACAGATACAGACAGTCTGATGTACCTAGTTTATACAGATGATATTTACAAGGATATGCTGGTGAACCAGGACCTTTACGATACTAGTGATTACGATGAACACCATTTCCTTCATTCCACAGTAAATAAGAAGAAGATGGGTGTGATGAACGATGAAACTGCAGGCTTACCAATCTTAGAATTTGTTGGTTTAAGATCTAAGATGTATTCCATACTTCTAGACAACAACACGGAAAAGAAACGGGCAAAAGGCATTTCAAAGAATACTGTTCAGAAACAGCTCCGACATTTTGATTATTTGAAAACTTTAAGAGAGGGAAGTATTTCACGACATAAAATGAACTTTATTAGAAGCTCCTTGCATGTAATATCATCAGTAGAACAAAACAAGGTTGGATTATCAGCATTTGATGACAAACGATTTATACTAGAAGATGGCATTCACACCCGTGCTTATGGATATTCTGAAGATATGTAGATGCGTAGGCTATCTTTTTCATATATAATAACTGTTGTAACTGGCAAGTTCAGTCATGACAAATTTGGAGGTTGTGTTGTTGACAGAACTTGCAAAGCTGCCAATTCAAGGCACATCAAATTCAGCAGGATTCGATCTTTTTAGAGCAAGATCATGTGTAGTGCCAGCAAATCTTGGTCGCGTTTTGATACTAACTGACATTACAATTAAGCTACCAGATCATTGTTATGGTCGCATTGCTCCTAGATCAGGCCTTGCTTTGAAACATGGTGTACATGTTATGGGTGGAGTTATTGATGCTGATTATCGAGGAAATGTTGGTGTGCTGTTAGTCAACTTCAGTAGCACAGATTTTCTTAAAAATGTTGGCGATAGAATTGCTCAGCTAGTTTGTGAGTGTTACTGCACTCCTAATGTAGTTGAATTGTAACTTTGGATGCTACTCAGCGTGGAGACAAAGGATTTGGGTCAACTGACAGCAAAAGATTTGAATCTACAAGCAATAAAGCTGAAGATACATCTGTCTACTCTTTAATGGATGACGTTTTTATGAAAGAAACAGTCTGGTTTAATTAAATGTTGTTTTAGTTGAATAAAGTGGTGTTGGGTAATGTGTCTAAGCTTATAATAAAACACTATAAGTATTGCTAACTAAATGCCTTTATCTATTATTCATCCATCATGTATGGTAGTTAAGGGATTGAATAACTTGGAGTACAACACTATTCTACTCTTAGAACCATTTTCCTTATTTTCAAGGTACTTTCATACCGTGTTCACTGAAGTGAGGAATGGAAAATACTTCAGTTCTTAAAATTAGAAATCTTATGTTTAGAAATTCAAAGAAGACTCAAATATTTTTGAATTATTGGTGCCCGCTTTTGGAAGCACTTATTCCAGCAGTTATAGAAAGGGTTGAATTTACTGAGTATAACTGTAGATGTGTCATTCCACCAAGCTTTGAAATAGAAACTTCATACTGCGTGAAACCAAACACTAGTAGTGATTGTGATCTCATCATGGAAGAATTTTATAGCTTTGTCGCGGAAGAAATGAATATTGTAAACATGCATGAATCATTTGATGAAGTACAAATTTAGATCACTTTGATATTAGTAGACATTATATAAGGATACAACTTTATACCATTCTCTCATTCTACCATTGAGTGCGTAACCGACAATTTGGTGTTGTTTTCCAATGAAATGAATGCAGAACCTGCAGCAGACTATTTGGTCGAAAATCGACTGCTTCCTTTTCGAACAGTGGATGATATAAAATTTAAATCATCATATGATACAAATTTTGAACATTTGTCCAGAATTCAACGAGCTGGACTGTAAGCTGCTGCTTTATTTCGTGAAGCTCTTTTCAAATCTGGACAGTATGATCTTTTGAAATTATTGCTTAAGTCCGATCCTGCACTAACAAGAGAGTTTACTGGACGACTTATACGAGGCTGGAGAAATTAAATCAACAGAGTAGTGAACCTTTTTCAACAATGCGTGCTGCTGTTGATGATGTTGCGATGGTACTCAGCTCGAAGGATTGCGATTGTAGAAATGTGAAATTTACACAATGGTTAGGAAATGTTCCTGCAAAACATTGGCAGATACCCGAATGGATAATTGCTCCTGAGAATCGTTTGAATTGTATCCATTAACATTTTAACATTGTATCAAGTGTTATTTTTGACAATAAATGATTTGCTTTTGTAATTTTCTTGTTAGAAACCCTAAATTGATAGAATAAGTCAAGCTAGGAAATACAACTAATGACCTTGACCTGAGAACTGCATTCCATTTGAGGAATGTATGTCGTTTCAGGAATTTATGGCATTGGAGGAATATAGTATAACTGCATTCCTCAAGTGGTCGTGAAGTTGAGAAATGTAGTTATCAGTAAGGAAATTCAAGAATGTATAGAGGTGGTTCAGACAATTTCGGAATGTAGTGGAACTACATTCCATATGTGAGGATTGTAGTAGGGTTGCATTCCTCAGGGCTATATTCGAGGAATGTATGGCATTTGAGGAATGTATGACAATTGAGGAATTTATGGCATTTGATTAATTTATGGCATTTGAGGATGTATGGCATTTGAGGAATGTAGTATAGCTGCATTCCTCAAGTGGCCTACACCCGGCTTTTGCCTACTACTGTAATTTGATGAATAGAATGTCTAGTTTTCATTGACGCATGGGCGATGAAATACTTAAACAACAGCGTATCAGACAAAATCGGAAACGTGGTTCCAAAAGTGGATTTCTTAAGTGATTTCCTTATATGTATAGGCATCCTTATAATCCAGGGTAACTACTGTATGATGCATTTTACTTAACAAGTAATCTTTATTCGGAACAGCATTGCTACTCTATCAACTGATTTCTCACCAGTTTTATTTCTGCAAGGCTTTGGAATGGGAAAAGTTTAAATTCTCGAGAGAGAAAATCCGTCTCAGGCAGCACATCCAAAATATTTGGGTCTAAGTCGACTAGTGCAGGAAATCCAATTTCCCCCATTAGCCACTGAGGCGCTTCGTTTGCTGAAATACAATCGACATTCAGTAAAAAAAGAAAAAGTAAATAATGCAGATATATACGAGGATACTGTTCTAACTTAACCTTTTGTTATATTTTTTCATACCTGTAGATTTACCTAAACTTGCCCTAGGCCGGGATTTTACTTTTAAGGGGGGGGGCTACTAAAGGTTTGCCCCGACTTTGTCCGATTGGCCTACTTTTTGGCGGGGATATTGAACATGGGTGTGGTCAAAAAATATCGGGTACTGAGATCTTAGCTGCCTTCCAGCCATGTGCAGCCGTCCCGTTTATGTGCCCGACCCCCCTTTTTTCACAACTACCAACATAATTAAATAAAAATTTCTGCTGACTGCTAGACCCGAGCTTCAAAGCTGCCATTCGCTAATTTGATTTGGCACATATGTCCCTACCTGCAGAAAAATACTAGATGTCTGTATCTTATCTGCATCTGAGGGAATTACTCGTCAAAGTTGAAGTTTCGGCAAACATTTAAAAATTTTTGGCTGACGAAAGGAAAAATGTATTACTGGTGCGAGCTATAAGGCTGTAGTTTGGCATAAAAGGAGGCCCTATGGGAGAACTCATTTGTGCCGAATGGCAAGAAATTCTGCCGCGTGAAATATTTTTATGTCAACTTTAATCTTCAAAAATTTTCAAAAACGCCATTACCCCCAGAAATCGAAAAAAATGAAATTTTTTGAAATTAAAAGTTTTTGAGATATTTGAACTCAGCGAGGTCGAAAACACCCCCACAAAAAATTTCAGCTCGATTAGTGACGGTTTGCGACTTCTATGGCTGCAGAAAGCCTTTACACCGGATCCGACAGACTGAAACTGGCAGTTCCGGCAAGTTTTGAAGATTAAAGTTGACATAAAAATTTTCATAAGAATTTCCTGCCATTTGGCACAAATGAGTACTCCTATAGGGCCTCCCTTTATTCCAAATTACAGCCTTATAGCTCGCACCAGTATAATAAAATTTTCCTTTTGTTAGCCAAAAATTTTAAAATGTTTGCCGAAACTTCAACTTTGACGAGTAATTCCCTCAGATGCAGATAAGATACAGACATCTAGTATTTTTCTGCAGATAGGGACATATGTGCCAAATCAAATTAGCGAATGACAGCTTTGAAACTTGGGCCTAGCAGTCAGTAGAAATTTTTATTTAATTACAGTTGGTAGTTGTGAAAAAGGGGGGTGGCTGCACATGGCTGGAAGGCAGCTAAGATCTCAGTACCCGATATTTTTTGACCACACCTATGCTCTATATCTTCGCCAAAAAGTAGGCCAATCGGACAAAGTCGGGGCAAATCGATCTTAGTAGCCCCCCCCCTTAACCCCAATTGCTAAGACTGCACTAAATTAACTAAATTTTTGAAGAGTAATTGTTCAAATCAAGTAAGTACACTACGTACACATTTTCTGAAAGCTCATAAAAAGGAAATTCGAAGAAGTTAATAACTAAAATTCAAAATGCCTTGTTTTTCTGGACATTCAACAGGTCACTCTTACAGGTCACTCGACGGTTCAACATTCGCTCTTATCAAGGTCTAATGCTGCATTCACTGTTCCTGCCACAAGAAGACGCGCGTATGTAAGTGTCGTGAGTGTTTTCGTGAGCATTAATATGTTACAATTACTTTTAAACGGTTAAAACGGCATGTTACAATATGAGGCGTCGTCTCTATGCGTTAGCGACGATGAATGCACCTTTAGTCCATGCTAAGCCTCTGACACTGGTTAACTTGGCTATCGTTAGCTCATAAAAGTCATCAACCAGGGTTAGTGACTAACCAGGGTTTGGAGGTTGATACACATCGACCCCAGCAGCATCTAGCTCAACTATATATCGGATGGTTTGTCAAATATTGATCTAGAGCAATACCGATGTCGAACTAGAGAAGGTTTGAACTGTTTTTCCTTTCCTACCGATTTTAGAATTTATAAAATTTTGAAACCAAAAATTGGAATATTTTCAAATTGTTCAACACTTGTACTCTGAGCTGAGCTTGCACATCTTCATGAATCTTCAGAGATTCATTTTCTTTCCACAAAATTCATTGATTTGGTCCTTGACACAGGGAAATTTATTGGGAAATTTAATTTTAATTTTATATCTTAATCTAGGAATAAGAAGGAATAAAGAAGCATAAGTAGAAGAAGATGATGACCACAATGATATCGATAAGTACTTTCAAAAATCTAAACATTTCTGCAAAAATCGCAGGTTAGAACCATCCAGAGAATTTGACCTTACCCAAAAATCTAAACATTTTTGGAAAAATCGCAGGTTTTTGATCTCACCTTGCCTGCCCAGTGAAGCGGGTTGGTCTTGAATTTGACAAATGACTGTGCCGAACCTGTTGCAGGCTTGGTGGGCGAAAGCCGACGAAGGAACGAAGGAAATGGCACAAGTACAGGACCCATGAATTTTTTCCTGATCCGTAAATTTTGTTCTAGGAAATGTGTAGAACCAAGGCATGAATCTGTTATAAAATACGGTTAACAATAATTGTAGCAAAGAAACAACAGATAGCTCCCTTGTTGGTACGACCAAGAGTACATAATAGTAAGAGTAATAAACTCTTACACTAGCATGTACAAATCATACCAGGTAGGTATGCTCGATTCATTAATTCGGGAGCCCACCCCGTAACTTCCAGGGGGGTCCAACTTTGCCCGAAATACACGCTTTAAAGTATAAAAGTGTGTCGTTTTTATTCGTTAATTATACCTTAATAAGATTAATGCGATTAAAAAACTAATTCGGCAACTTTGTAGCATTTTTTGCTCTTTCCATGACATAAAAGTTGTGGCAGATTAGCATTCCTCCGAATGTTTAGATTATGCAACAATTTTTATATCATCGAAAATAGCAAAAAACTGCTACAAAGTTGTCGAATTAGTTTTTTAATTGCATTGAGCAACTTGAAGTTATACTTAATTATCAAGAAAATGAGGTAAACGAGTGTTAGCAGGAGGATCCACGAAGGATACAAGCATTAATCATAGAGAAATAATGAAAAACTCCTGCCTGCAGTCACTAAGGCAATATCTAATCCGAAACTGGAGAGAGCCAACGGGCCTGCTTGTCTAAAGAAGGACAGTCAGCTCGGCTCTATCTGTGCTGCAACATAGCCAGAGAAGGTTTTATCAAAACCTCTCTGACTGTGCGATGCACAGAAAGAGGACTGCACTAACCCGCGGATCTCCGTAGAGATACAAACAGATTATTACAACTCCGTAGAGATTATTTCTCTATAATAAATTACCTACCGTAAGCCTTAGACTAATGGGCCAATCAGCGAGCAGACACTCGCTTATTTGAATGCGAATATTTAGTGCAAAGTGGGGCCACCCTGGAAGTTACGGAGGTGGGCCCCGAGTTAGTGAACCGAGCATACCTAGCATGATTTGTACATGCCAGTATAAGAGCTTCTTACTCTTACTATTATGTACTCTTGATGAAATAATGAAAAACACCTGCCTGCAGTCACTAAGACCGAAGCCTTACACCTAACAGGAGAGAGCCAATGGGCTGATTTTCTTGATATTATGTACTTTTGACACGACAATATCTGAGGCCATTTGAGAAGTAAATTTATTTCTGAACACGTTGGTCTACCTTGGGAGGCATTTGCCATCATTTGACCAACTGTACTTCCAGCTGTCTAAATTTCTCGGAGCTGTGTCGTTGGCCAAACTTGAATAACCAAAGAGTATATTCGCACTCTTTCCGTGATAGTATGTTAATTCCTGGGGCCAAAGGATTTCTCTAAAAGCACCTACTTACAATTCCAGCATCTAATGTTTAATACAAAATCAATCCATGGCTATAAACTACATGAGTGTAATTCATGGATGGAATGCAAGCAATTTATGTATCTTCGGATTTAGGCGGACATTCTACTTAAAGTTGGAGTACAAAATTTAGTTGTAATATGGATACATTGGACCACCAATTCTCGACTATATATTTGACTTGTTCGGTAGGGGAAAACAAACGCTGACTGGAGAAAAGTCTGGACGATTAGCCATTTTCGTGTTAAACTTTACAAGGTCAATTCTTGGACCGTAATCTGTTCTTAGCTTCTTTTCATCCCCTCTGTTCGCGACTAATCCTTACGAAATATTGAAACATTTAACTTATGTTAAACCAAAAAGACGAAAGTCTGACCAAAAAATGTAGGGAGCGAAACTGTTTTGTTTATACTGAACTACCAGTACATTTGTGCTGCAGCAATGTATGTATTTTCTGAGCCGTCATGGCATGAACTTTCTTTTGGTTGAAAAAATTTTAAAATATTAAAATTCATCAAAAGAAGCCGATTTTTTCAGTTTTGAATGATCAGCAGAAACCAGGAACTAGCCGTTCGGTGGAAAATTAGCCCATATCCCAGACATATTGAATCCCGAATATCAGCTGATTTCGTCAAAAATTGCGATAGTTATTAAATTTTTTCGATTTTTAAATCCTTTGCTCTTTGCCGCTTTTCCAACTTTGACTGGCCATTACTCGCGACTCACTGAATTTTTAATTTTTAAAAAAATTTTTAATTGGATTTTCAGGACCGCTTACGTGCCAGCTTTCATGTGATCTATGTGGTTTTTCAAAATTTGAAAATCGATTTTTTTGAAAAGTACCACTTTTTGACTCAAAATTTCGACTGCGAATCCAGCAAAAGTGGGTAAAAATAACATTCATAAAGTTTAATCTGAGCTGAATCCAACGATAAAAACTTTTTGTGGCTACGGCTTAAATTGCCCCAGCAACGAGTTTTTTAAACAATGTCCTATTTCAGCTGATTTCTGACAAGTTGTGCTATATTGTTCATTGATTTGCCGCAAATAGTGTAAACTAGCCAAAAACCGGCTAAAAAGCGAAATTGTTTAAAAATTTGTTCCGGATGCAATGTCAGTCGTAGCCACGAAAACTTTATATCGTTGGATTCAGCTCAGATGAAACTTTATGTTAATATTATTTTTACCCACTTTGCTGGATTCGTATTGTCTAAATTTTGGGTAAAAAAGCGGTATTTTTCTAAAAAATCGATTTTCAAATTATGAAAAACCACATAGATCACATGAAAGCTGACACGTAAGCGGTCCTGAAAATCCAATTAAAAAATTTTTGCAATGAGTGAGTCGCGAGTAATAGCCAGTCAAACTTGGAAAAGCGGCAAAGATCAAAGGATTTTGAAAATCGAAAAAATTGGATAACTATCACAAGTTTCGACGAAATCAGCTGATATTCGGGATTCAATATGTCTGGGACATGAGCTAATTTTCCACCGAACGGCTAGTTCCTGGTTTCTACTGATCGTTCAAAACTTAAAAAATCGGCTTCTTTTGATGAATTTTAATTTTTTAAAAAATTTTTATAAACCAAAAGAAAGTTCATGCCATGACGGTTCAGAAAATATATACATTGCTGCAGCAAAAATGTACCTGTAGTTCAGTATAAACAAAACAATTTCGCTTCCTACATTTTTTAGTACTAAAATTAGCATTCAAATAAATGTTCAAAATTCGCGTAAAAATGGCATACACTACACAAACGAGCTGTTGCCGACCTTATATTATCGAAATTTTGCAGCTGTTTTCCGTCAATGAAAGCAGGCGGTATTGCATTTTTATGAAGTCTACTGCAAACATGGTTCACGTCAGAGCCACGAGTTACAGATTGATGTCCAGTGGTTGGAAGCAGTCTGTAACATGCTCGATCTCCTCGGATCCACTGTTCTGGACAGGATTTCGAACTCTTCTTCGGTGTAGTGGATTCTGGAAAGCATTCGACATGAATAAATCTGAATGTGCGACTGAACATTGTACCTAATTGTCGACGGTTTACAGTTTCATAGAAAATACACAACTGTGACTTCAGTGTAGCTCTGTAGCCCAGTTAGCACTCAGTTTTCTTTTTCTCTAGACTGAAAATCACCTGGGCCCAGTGTTATCAAAATTGAGTTGAGTTCAACCCGGGTTGAACCCATTTTTGGATTTGACTTATCTTTTCCAGCGTTAATTTAGTTCTAATTCAACCCAAATTTCAAAATTAACCCTGTTTCTCAACCCGGATTAATTCAATCCTGTTTTGATAACACCGGGGTCAAAGTTTTCAACCCAATCTCAACCCGGTGTAAAAACTATTGTTAGTACTATGTGTCACTAAATAAACGAACTTGACTAATTTCTGCAGGTTCACAATATGTAGTGTATGCCTAATATCCTCCTCGTGCCTACTCACAAAAGCCCTACTTAAAATCCAAGAAATAACCACAATACTTTAATCTTAACTTTTCACAAAATCACTACTAAACATTTTCCATAAAAACATACGAAAACCATATAGCTCAATACCCGAACCAACAGTCGGAATTACACAAAAACTGCCACGATAGTCTCAGCTGCCACACGAATTAGAAGAGACCCCCAAACCCGACCAACTGTTACCAAGAGATGCCCAAGACTAACGTCTAACTGTTTATCCCAACCGACGCTATCTTTACAGACTACCAAAATAGCTAACCTAAAAATAGTTTGACCATTTGACAAATGTTCACGAAAGAATTATTGGAATTCAATGAATATTTCACAAATTACCCCCTCTTTGGCCCGCGCGCCCACGCCGCGGTGTCCAAATTAGTAGGAAAAAATTTAGGTTAACCGACGTATCATAGGTACTAGTTTGATAAAACGCGTGTTAGAATTTTGAAGCACACCATAAAATTCAGAAGAGGAGAACCTCTCCAGAGGCTGACAATGGGACAAGGCACCACAACACACACACACACACACAGGGGCCCACTACCGGAGCCTGCCCCGATAAAGAAAGAAAAATACAAAACAAGTGCAAAACAAATGACGACAAGGTAGACAACGAACATACCCGCAACGCGGCACCAGACAAATATGTACAAAGGCAAAGCTATGACCAGAACAAAAATTTTCCCAAACCTCAGACGAAAATGAAATAACGACTTGTAACTACTATACAGACTAACCGGACAAAGACAAAGACTATAAACAATGCCATTCAAAAGGTAGATTCCAATAATAAAGCACATAGTGATAAAGCACAACGTATAAAGCAGCACCGAATCGGTCATGCTACCAAAGCATGGCAGCGAACAGGATGGCAAGAATTTTGGAAGAAGAAAGTATCGTCTTCTTTTTAAGACAGAAAAGTGAAACACAAACCAGACAGTTAGCAACCCGAAAACAAAAATGAGTAAAATACAACATAGTTACAGCTTGTAGTAGAACAAAGAAAGAGAAAAAGAAAAGTACAAAACAGTACAATGGGGGTACAGTTGGGGTTTCAACCCAGGTTGAGATGTTTGATATGATTGAACACACTTTATTGTATTTTCAATTTATAATTTATTTAATTCAAATAGAACTTGGCTTGACTGTGTCTAATACAGTAAGCTGAATACTTTTCCGGTTCAAAACTGTTTCAAGAGGCTGATTTTGAAAGGCACATTTGCTTCATTTTTACAAAATTAATTCTCCACTACAGAGTGTCGACCTTCTCGACTAGTAGGGCCTAAAAGCAGTTTGACTGTCAGAAATCCTGCTTCGGATGACTGCATTTTGCTTATCTTCTAGTACTGATGCGAGGGCCAAATCTGACCAAATATTATGACAATCTTTCTACGTACATTCTTTCATATCGTGGTGCATAATATATTCGTTAAGCTTTGGTAAGCTGTCGTTTTAGGACGCCAGGTTATTTTCAACACGTTCCATCAACGATTTATAGAAAAGGCCCCAAACATGTTTAATGCCAGTTTCATACATAATCAGAGCTCCTGACACGGTGATTCTTGGTCACAGTCTGTCAGTGATTCGAACTCACCCTCTCGACATAGTGAAACTACCAAGAAAACTATCTGATTATTTATAGAGCGCCACAAATGTATTTACCGTATCGATATTTTCCAAAGAAGGGACGACCAGTCGTGGTCACACACACGACAGCATCGCTGCAATTGGTCGCTGACCGAGTTGCATCCTGATTGCACACACTTTCACAAGATCCTAGACAATGCTGACACGGAGGTTCATGCAGTATGCAGAAGCAATTACCATAGCTTATTCCTAAGTGTAATAAACTTGTCTGTCAGTTTTAATGTACAACTATTAAACTATATAATTATCAATTACCTGGTAATCATCTTTACGATTATGAGTTCGGCACGGGTTGTGCTGAATAGATTACTTGCCCTCCCATCAAGATTTGATGTACTGCACAATAACAGGTACAAATTTTCAAGAATTTTTACCCACGCCTCAAAATTCCTCACTTTTTCCTGCAAATGCAACGTGAAATAAGAAAAAACCTGCAAGTGGATATCCCAGTCGATAGCACTGAGTTAAGCACAAATCTTCTGACATCATGGCTGCCGTAAAATAACCGTTGCAGTTTGTGTTGAAGCTAATGTCAAGCTCCAGTAGTTTAAAACATTTTCTGCTGGACTGTTTTTGGAAAGCACTGGCATTACTGACCAATCCAGCGGTATCTGGAATAGTGTAACAGACACAGATAATGTGCACTAAACAATAAAATAACAGAATTAAACCAAAATGGACTGAACTTTTATGAAATTGCTTCAAGAAAATAGATATACTTTATCTTTTTCTCTTTGTCTAGGATTCTACTGGCTGACCGAGATCCCAGCACATCTAACATGTTTGCGGTGTAATAGCGAAAACGAAGACGAAAACCAGTGCAGCTTATTTTGAACTCTCCAAAGTTTTGTTTCTAGCTTCTAATGCTTGTTAAAAGCGATAATTTTGCTCTATCCATGCAATACGGCACTTAAGTAACAGGAAAGTCCAAATTAAACAAGTGGGTCTAGTGGGTCATCAAAGCTCAGCAGGTCGCGGGTCAAGGTCCGCTAGTCGCGGGTAGGCGAGGATCACTAAATTGCCACCCACTTCCAACTCTGCGACTGTGTAGTAGTTTACTCGCACCTGTACTCAAGTGTAGTCAAGTGTGCTCAAGAGCTGTGCTTACTGTGTCAGGAAAGTAATAATGCTCATTTAGGACCTACTTGTTTCGACTAAGATTTTGAAAACAGATGTAACATATTTGCAAGTTGCTAAATAATTGCTACTTAGTGCATACTTGTAGAAATCAAAGGAGGCAGGTATACTTTGCTGTACAATACATCAGTAGTCTTTACAAGAGCCAACTAAAACAGAAAATTGTTGAAATTAAATAACATTAGCTTATGTTGTTAGAAATTATATACTTCCTAATATAGGTGCTTATTCTTATGTTGTGATGCACGTAGTTTGGGCTCTACAGTGCTAGCTCAACGCAAATATTCTGAAACTTGCTACTCTTACAACCTTTAATAACCGAGGTAAAAATTCAGTTCGTTCAGAGTAATTTCGTCTTGAAAATAAGAAGAACCAAATCCAATCTAACATTATTTCAAGTGACAAGCCTTACACCATCTTCTGCTATGTCAGATCTTGTCACTTTGGCTATCCATGCAGGATTATAATTGCAGTACGTAACCGCCGGAAACTTTGGAGTATACATGATCTGAAACAAGCAGTTGCTTGCAATTTGCTTGGAGAAAACATCAGCTAACGATTTAAATTAAGGTTCCCACATAGAAAGACATTAAGGGGGGGGCTACGAACGGGTTGGCACGACATCGTCGGAGAGAGCTACTTTTCCCCCAACGCTAGCCAAAATATCAAAGTAAAAAAGTTTAGGGTGGCAACAATATATCTCACATGCACTGTTTTTGGCAAGACGCCAAAGTACAAATTTTGGTGAGAAAGATGGGATTTTTCAAAAAGGGTTTTTCAGCTCTGGTGTACTAACGGTTTGACCAATTCTGAAACTTTCAGCCATAAATGTTAACTGTTACTAGTGCTAAATACTAGAAGTATTCCGGCTTTCGAGCGTTGCTTCCTTCTTTAGCTATATCAGCTCAAAGTTTGAAATTTGGCAAAAAATGTGACCGTGCGCCGTTTTCGATCTAATAAAATTGACAGCCCCTAGCCAACCCCAGCTTTTGCCAAATATTAGGCTCTATTTAGGGGCAAACTATGTGTCAGTTTCGAGGGCTTTGGTTTTCTGGTTAATGTGCTAGCAAACTTTTTGTTAAGAAATAACCCTTATTTTTAGGCCTGAAAAGTTAGCTAAGCGCAGTAAAAATAGGGTTAAAATTTTTTGTGTCCGATTTTGCCGAAAAGGGGCTTATAGGGGTCATTTGACTTGCAGAATCCGAATAGGAAATCCGTTTTTCGATATGACGCTGCTTTGAAACTCATGCTTTGAAACAGATGAAAACATGAAACATGAAGAGTGTGTTTAACGCGTAGTGGCAAGATTGTCCGTCTTTGTTTCAATTTTTCAGATATTTGAACTCACGGCTTTTTTGCTAATCGCAAGCTGAACAAACCTTAAACCACTTTAGGCTCCGCGTGAAAAATTGACATGCAAAAAAGCGTGTGATCAACCATTTATTGGAGCGTACGTGTGATTGAATAATATGGCTTTGATTGAGTACTCTTGATACTAGCGACAAACATCAAGTGAAAACGAGAAACGGAAACTCGAAGTACCTTAGTGTCAACAATTAAAGTTCCTCTAAAATACATTGCTAAGACATGCGAAGAATAAAAAATTAATGCGATAAAAATGGCTGAGAACAGTATGAAGTTTAAAGTTCTACCAAGACAATTATTGCTGATTTGTGTAATCCGTAAATATCCTGGATCATCCATATCTGAAATGAAAATACAAATGATTTACAAAAAGGAACAAAAAGTTAACAACAAAACGTGAGTTACGAAGACAGAAATACAATGTAGGAAAGTGATCGCAGTACAAAAGGAAAAATAAAGAACCTATTTTAAGAGTATCAGAAAGATTGTTTTCTTCAAAACGCTTGAGAGATCACGCTCAACTGCTCGTTTGCATTATTAAAACATGATTCATAGTCGGCTCTACTCTTTTGTATACTTAATTACTAAACATATTGTCTGACAAAGTTTGCCTGATTTAGCAAAGTAATTTTCCCACAAATGGACCGACACCTTGGAACTACCTCAGATTCAGCTGTGCCAGGCGTGAGTAATAGGTAGCATAGGTATGTTTGAGGGGGGGGTGGGGGGGACCCTTCCCCCCAAATGGTGGGTTCGCCAACCCCCCCCTAAAAATTTTGTCCTACCCCTCCCCCCAAATCGATTTTTTCAGACCCCTCCCCCCTAAAAATTTTCAAACCCCCTACCTAAAGTTTTTGAAGATTTTTAGCTAAAAATTCGAAATTTTTCCAAAAAATTCCAAAAATTAGCGAAAAATTGCTAGAATTCGCTTATATAAGCTAAAAATCGTTAAAAATAGCTGTAAATTGAGAAAATTTTTCAATTTTTTAACGGAAAACCGACTTTTTTTCGAAATTTTTTGCCGACCCCCCCAGAAAATTTTTCTTACCCCTCCCCCCAAATCGAGTTTTCGCGACCCCCCTCCCCCTTTTTCCGCCAAAACCCCCTCCCTATTTTTTTCTGAACCACCACCCGCACTTTTTTCGTCAGCCACACCTATGATAGGGAGTGCCAAAGCTTGAAGTAAAAGCAGAGCTTGGTCGTGGAAAAAGCGTTGAGATGTAAATACAGCTCATATGATGAACAACTTGAACAACTCCTTTGGCGAGGCAATAAAATAAACTGAATGTTTAAAGAAACCGTTCATGCTTTCTCAAATGAGTACAAGCAAAACACGTAAAACTGTTCTGTTTTATCTCATTCGGTGCAATAGATAGTGAACTTAGTTTTAATGTTTAAGCCAAAAATAACTTTGCTGAAATTTAATGTTGTAATAGTGTGCTCGTACTTCGGGTACCTCGTGTTTGCATTTTAGGGTGATCAAAGTTAGTCTAGAGATACTGTATCAAGATTTTGACATCATTTCACTGACCAGCTTGCCAAATGGATTCTATTTCCCTGGGGCACCAGTTGCACAAGTGGAACTGGTTTCGTTCTTTGTCGCTCAGTTAACGATGTAGCCACATAATCATCCTTAAATTGTCCCCGAGCGAAGGGCAGCCATCTGTAAAATCAGCTGGTCAGTTCTGGGATCAGATGGCATGACCTTAGATCAGCCTCAACTCGCTAAGACTGGGGCTGGGTTATCTGTGACTACATCTGGGTTCCGAAGATCAGCTCATATGGCTCTGATCGTACTCCAGGAATATGAGGATGAAGACGTCATCATAGCGATAGTCCAGATTAACTAAAACACAACGGATCAGAAGTGAAGCCAATGGAATTAGAAAGCATCGTACTGAGTCGTAGTAGTGTTTTAGAACGGCCTCGCACAAATATTTGCAGTCAACACTGAAATTGAGCTGAACAGAAAATTTTCACAAAACAAATCCAAGACTGAATGTGAATACAGTCAAACCATATCACGGAAAGACCGTTTAGACTCCGTAATATAGGTATTCTGCAATCTTCCAGCTCAGTTTGCCTTTAGATACTAAAATGAGAGAACAGCCGACGGCCTACCGGCCAGTACCCGCCGGCCAAGAACGGCGAACGGCGGGCCGGCCGGCCGTTGGCAGGTGGCCAGTCGGTAATGTCTTTGGGGGACGGGCCCGGCCGTTCTACACACTACTGAGCAGAGTGTATATACTCATCAGGGCGTGCATTTGGGACGACTACCTGAGCGGTTCCATCTTGTGAAACTTATTGGTCGAAGCTATTGCGACTTTTATAGTGTTCGGGACTGCATCAATTAGCGGGGTAATTAGCTTCTTGTGGTTACATATTTTCGACTCTGTGTTTGCCATTAATTAAGCACTAATATGAAATTTCCAAGGCATTTCCAGCTGCGGTTCGGTGAATGGTCAAAGCATTGAATTCAGTTGTTGACATGTCGTAACAGCTTTAAAACACTGTTATGTGCACCCTGTATTTGGAATGAGCAGGTACAAACTTGGCGTCTCTTGTTGGGTCTTGTTCTTCAAACTTCTTGGTAGTGCTACTGCTTCTCAGCCCTAACCATTTTTACAAGTTGATCTGTCGAAGTAAAATATGATATGGTTATGCTTTTGTGTGTTGTGAAACATCTAGCTTCAAGCAGGCAGCAATGGCTACAGTATTTATGGGGCACTTTTAGTATAGTTACTTCATTGAGATTTCCAAAATATATAATTAGTTATTTACGTTTAGAAAAGGATTACTTATGGGACTGCAAGCAAACAGAACCTTTGCAACAACAGCATTGCTTAAGTAAACATAAAAGCAAACCAAATCCAATAAGTTATGCTTTTCCGAACGGAAATAACTTTACTTACAAAGTATTTTGGCTTCTCAATGACATAAAATAAGAGTGTCTAATAAATACTGAAATTGTAGCAACATGCTTGAAATTGCAGAACACACAAATCACATGTATGCAGAACTAGTATTACGAAGCTCAGTCCCACTTTTCCTTTAATATTTGCGAGGGTATATAATTGGTGAGTGCACGCTATTTACTCTCTGCATCTCTGTTTGTAAATAAATAGAAATCACTGAATGTACGCAATCTGATGATAAAGTCGGGCATCATATATTCTATTTTAATGTGGGTAATAGCTGGCCCGCTATCACCCCTTTCCAAGTCCCTTCCTGTTCCTAACTTTCGTAGTCTTTCAATTCTTGTTGCTTGTTGTTCAATGCTTGTTGCAGAGGTGTACATGGTCTAAAAGATTACAAACCTATTAATCACAAATTTTGTCAATACATATTTCATAATGAATTGATGGAGAAACTATGTTATGTTAAGGGTCTATTTCTTTAAAGATTAAAATGGTCGGATTAAACGAATTAAAAATCAGCCGGATTAAAATTTCAATTGCTATTTCTTTAATACAGGATTAAAGGGATTAAACGGATTAAACGGATTAAAATTGACTCGTTTAGTCCGGCCATTTTTAATCTGCGGATTAAATTAGTTGATTTTAATCCGTTTAATCCACCATTAAGGGAACAGCAATTAAAAATTTTAATCTGCTAACTTTTAAACCGAGTAGCGGTACGGGGATTAAAAACTAGTTGAAAATATTGGCGGCGGATTAAACGGATTAAAATTAAAAATTAGATTAAATTAAATTAAAAACAGCGGTTAAGCAGGTCGAATTAAAATTAAATCGTTGATTTTTTAATCCGAAGTGTGAATAAAGAAACAGGATTAGATTAAAATTTTAATCCTAGGTGCATTGAAGAAATAGGATTAAATTTAATCCGTCTAACTCATTTAACTCTCTGTACTAAATTTTAATCCGTTTAATGCGGGATGCTGTTTCGTTAATGCGGGTTAATTTTAATCTAATCCGTTTAATCTTTAAAGAAATAGGGCCTAAGAGATGCAAACGAATGTGTAAATGGGCGTGTCCTATTTGAAATTACCTGTTTCCGCTTGGACGAAATCCCTGCAAATAAGAAGATATCAAATAAATTCAATTTCGATATATGATGTCGATACAGTCATGTATACTATAAACTTTTCGTATTAGTATCGTTTGATAATATTAAAAACTCATTTGAAAAGCCAAATAATTTTAAAACAAAGCTGAAGAAGATCAAAGATAAAACGACAAAATGATGTGTAAGGCCAAGCCTAAAAGGGCTGCAGGATCTTAAGTACGGTACCTTGAGCTTGTTAAGGTTCATATGTTTCGAGCTTAGTCGAAGTTAATCGATATTTTCAACTATGCTTACCTTATCCAGTAACGGATACGTTTTATACTCAACATCGAAATAGCCAAAGCTATAATTAGTGAAAGCTTCAAAAGCGAGCTAGTTTTACAGTTTCGGGCACATTTTACTTATTAAATTCAGAAATCATACTATTCTATAGCACAATTATTGCTCATAGCCACCTATCAGAAATTGATTAAATTTTGCTATAAAGCTGCGTCACCATAATGTTGTAGCTGAAACCATATAAAATTGGTCCACTAATCCCACATGATTTTATAAAATCCGGTGAAATTATATAGCATATTAACCCATATTACACTTCTGCTATTAGAAAGTTTAGTTTCCGACATATTAAGCGTTTCACTTAACATTACAGTGTAATTTCAATTAACAATTTTACAAACATGGACAATTTTAATTCACTTTTAACTATGACTGAAAACACAAAACGGCCATGAAAGATTTACCCGCACTCTCAGAGGGACAGTCACAGGAGTCTGTCCAGTTATAAACATTACTATAGAAGGCGTCTGTTTGACTGTTAAGGCATAGTACTAAAATAATAATGGTATAGCCAATGAATTAAACAATCAATCAATAAATAAATAACTGAATTAAATAAAATAACAATAAAAATAAATATTTTAGTTTACTGCCGGTATTAAATAGTACCCCAATTTTAGTTTTTCTATTATATATAGATAAAATGCATGGAAACCATGGCATTATATGTTAATTTTAGGTCAATGGCGTCTTCTTAGAAAACTAACCCTGGATTGCACCAAATAAGATTAGGACTAACGGCGGATTAGCTGAGTGCTAAGTGCCCCCTTCAAAACTTGGACTTAGTCCTCAGCTAATCCTCAGGTGGCCCTAATCTTTTTCTTGCAATTGTTGGTTCTTTGTTTTGTCTCTGTTCTTTGTTCCTGCGGAATTGTTTGAACCAGAAAGAACGCTATTTATTACAAATATTTAGCTCAAAGTCAAGTCCGGTTCGATTTAAAAATTGACGAACAAAGTTTTGGGTATTAGCTCATTTTTTGGCAACTGATAACCCTTCAGGGGCTGATGTTATCAGCGCTCTAACGTGAAGTCGCTAACCAGGGTTAACTCCGTGTGTTAAAGATAGCCAAGTTAACCCGGGTCTGCGAGATAACTCAGGTTTAGACGTTGATAACATTGGCTCCAGGAGTATAGCATGGACCAAGAATTTGATGAAATGGCAAAATCAGAATCTTTAATTAGAATTACTAATAACAACTAGTAAATCTAATTTGCTTGAAAAGCGAACATGAGCAGTGCTGAGAATAAAAAAGGTTGTTCCATGAAGTCCCAAGAAAGCGCTAAGCTTTCCTTTTCGATTTGCCACATATAATTTGCAGCATCAGTATCATCAATGAATGTACTTCCCTTGGTACAGATATGGAATAGCAAATGGTTTAATGAACTTGAATTTTGTAGCTAGATGTAAGGATGCTAAGTCTACAGACAGATCTTCATTACTAGATTATGGGTTCTAATTCCACCAACCATTTTGCGCGCTTGCGAAGCTCTTGTATCAACTTTTCTGCGAGTGAAGTTTTTATTAGCCGGAAATTTTGGTTAGTCAGGTTAATCATATGACCAGGCCTGTCACAACGTAAGCAAATGGGCTTACCGTCCGGTGTCCACATCCGTTGGGCACGGTTATCGGCCATACGTTGGGGACTCTTTTGTGTACTAGCTATGTCATCCAGTCTCTTACTTAATCGCTTCTCTAATTCATGTAAATGAGTTTCCCAAGGTGCGTCTGTACCAATTGTGTTAACGTGACACCCCGGTCTGCCATGGCGGGAAATTTTATGATTGCGTCTTTCAGATTTTGTGCCTTTCGAATTTCGTGCAATTCATTTTTCACATCTTTAAAACCAAGGAATTTGTCCTCGCTTTTTGTAGTTTTTTTGCAGAAGAGCTTCTTGCTTGCGGGTCTCAGTGATGGTGTCTTCGAAAGTTCCAGGCGGTTTCGCAAAAAAAGTTAACCTATCTTGAATTTGGGGTTTTAGGCCAGCCAACAATAGCCCCCTGAGCATAGTTTCCCTGGCGTTATCAGCCATTGTGGGGTATACGAGCGAGACGCTGCAGCGCATGACTGCGTGCATGCGTGCATGCGTGCGTTTACGTGCATAAGTACCGACTGACTCATACTCTTGCTGTTTCCTGTTATGTAACAATTCAGAATTTATAAGCTCTTCAGCAGGGGTTCGAAACGCTTTTTCCAGTGCTGCTACAAGTGCACTATATTCATTTTTAACTGCAGCAGGCAGTGCTCTGTACACTTAAGGCGTTGTCTCTCAAATAGGCAGGGAATGTTAACTGTTTTTGATCATCGGTAAATTGTACAGCCCTAGCCTGTAACTCCCAACGTTTATAAAAGTTATCGAAATTTTCATGAATTTCACCTTTAAAATATGGTAACTCTAAATCGCGTTCTCTACGACGCAAATCAGTGAACGAGTTGAAGTCACTCTAGTAAGATCAGATAGATCTTGCTGTAATGCTCTAAGTAGGTCTTCCATCTGTTTGTTTTTAAGCCTAGCACGATAGTGTTGAGGTCGCAAAATTGAGGTTCTCTTGGAGTTTCGAAGTCAAAATCAAAAAATGGGGCAATTCCGACACTGCTGAATTGCATCCACTAACCCTAGTAAATACCGTAACCCAATAAGTAACCCCATACAGCAAACCCACACTACAGTACAGTACTAACACACAGCAAAAATATGAGTACTCGACGTTTTTGTTGATTTTTGTAAGCCCTAACTAGTGGACAGGGAAGTTTCTCGGAATTTATAGCTGAAAAGAAGTACAGATACACAATATATAAAAATTGGTAACTATGCAAGTAGAAAACTAAGAGTGACACAGCAATACAGGGCACCTGTAGTCGTTACTTGTCAAAAATTGACTTAACCGAATTTATGCACAGGAGGAAAACCAGAATTGCAGATCCGAACAATTGGATCCTACCAAAGCTCCAATGTAGCGAAGTCCTTTATGCCGAAACTGAGAGTGTGGTTCGAATCAGCAGGTTCGAGGTTGATACGCATCTCCACCTAGACACTTCAAGGCAAGCAGTGTCTTACTTTTGTTTAAGGCACAAATACCTTTAATAATAAATGCAATGGGAAATTGCTGGGAAAATAGTGTCACAAAAATACTGAAATACTGCAGCTAGCCAGTACGAGAGTCATCCGAAAAAGACAAAGAACTTCTGCTGTAAGCCAATTGCAAGGACCTTTTGAATGTTTTAAAAAAGGACAAATTTGACGGCGAATTGATGAGCTCATTAACAAAAGTTTGAATTCCTAAGCCAAGCTTTGCAATTCCTTTGCAAAATACCGAACATTATTAATTTCTGTGTAATAAGATGTACTTACGTGGAAATTTCTAGAATGGAAAACAAGGAGCAAAGTTGGTCCTTCCCAGTGGGGGGGGCTTCCCTACACAGTGCTCTTTAACATTCTGGAACTAGTCCAGCATTTTTAGGTAAAAGGATAAGAAACTTTTGGTTTTTGCCATTATCCTCTCAATACGTAGACGATACACCGGATTGGTTATGGCTGAAAAGAGGGCACCAAAATGAACATTTTTGCTTTTACAACTTTTCAGCGATCTCTAGTGGTTAAGGCAGTATGCGCCAAAAACGATTTTTGGGGTCAAAACTGTCCATTTTCGAAAAAATCAGAATTTTAAAGATTACTGCCAAATCTTACAGACAATTTGGTATATTTATACTCAATCAATACATCGTCCAATCGCACATTTTATCAAAGCCTGTTCGCTGAAGTTCGTTGCTTTAAGCTAGAGAATTCGCCGAAAAACCGTTTTAGCAAAACTGCTTTGAACATCTATTTCTCGAAAACTATCTAATGGCAGAACCAAAATTCTCACTTTTGCAGAGGTCATTTTTCTCGGTGTGAGCTAAACCGTCTCCAGTTGCGAGAAAACTGAATACAAAGTTGCGAAATGTCGTGTCATCGCGCATTTTCTGGAATATTGAGTCTTGCTGAGCCAAATCCAAAAATCTCGGACCATATGTCCTTAATATTATGGCACAAAAAATATTTTAGCCGATTCTACGGTTTTGAGAAATCGAAGTTCAAAGGTTTTTGGTCTATATTCAGCTTGTCAGACGACGGTATGTCAGAACATTTTTTGATAATTTTGCTAGTTTTGTAAGCTAATGTGAATGTGCAGATGATAAGATCTAAAACGATGTATAAAGCTCTTTCCAACTCCCCAAAATTGCGCAAGTTATAGCGCTTCGAAAAATCACCACAAAAACTGCACAAAAGGATGCCAGCACCTTAAGGTGGTAGTATCACTATCAGGGTGTAATCTTAGTGTGTATGAAGCAATCTTGACAAAAACTTAGGTTTATCAATTTCGCTGACAGGCAATATTTGTACAAAATATATTAACATTTTAAATAAACTTTAAAGCTTTAAATCAAATTTGACCCGGTTATGTGAATGAATGGTTTCCATCGAAAGTTACCGATGGGTTTTAGACATGGCAGATTTACGTTGACGGTTTCCACACACAATATAAAGTAAAAACAGTTTATCCGAAACTGAATCCACTGGGTGTACGGGGCTATCATCGTGTTGCTCATGTGTATTATTTAAGGTGGTGATTCTTTTTGGCCAGATATTGTTGGTTGAAGAACTTCCAAGATGAAATTTGACGAAACTTTCCAAAATAGGGTTTTTTGCGTTCTAAAATGCACTTCTCCGCACTCTTCAAAAGTAGAGACTTTTTATCAAGGCAATTTTAGCCAATTTCCGAAAGTTTGGCACAAGATGACTATACCCATTCAAAAGACCTCGTTGAGCTCTACGATTTTGCTTTAGGAATCAACTTTCTAGCTTTGTTCTATCGTGAGATATAGCCAATCATCTTATTTTGGTGTAGAAGACTTGTCTTTCCTGCATAATTTAGCATCCATTATTTCTTGTGCTATGCAAGCCGTGAAAACAAAATAAGGGAACGCACAGGAGCCAATTGTCCGACGTATGATCATTTTCCAACTGCTATCCCATAGGTAGTTAAGCTGCTATCATGAAAAATGTAGTTTTGCAAAAACACGACCGATTTTTTTCTTAAAATTGAGGAACATCCACCATGTAAGCTAGAGGGCTGCTCTTAACAGATGTGTTCTGCACAACTATACCCAGGGACGTGTTTTAGTTGCTCCGATAGCTACCGCCAGGCTAACGTGGTTGCTTGCCAAATTTGGCAAAACTAGGCAAAATCCAGGGTACGCACACATTTCAGCTAGTTTTGTCCATAACAAGGAGTGTTTCTATAATAACTAGATATACATCTCTTGCTATTTGATAGAGTTATCGAATGATATTATAACCGATGTCTCTGAAAAAGTTTGCTTGAGTCTGCAAAAAATCTGGGCATTTATACTTTTCTAAAATGCGTTGAAAATCTTAGATAAGCAACATTATTTTCATGATATGCATTAAAAAGAGGAAACGTCAAGCTCTATTTTAATTTAAAAATGGCTTCTTAGCTCCAAGTAATGCATGAGTAATGAATGGTTCAAAGTTGATGTCACCAATGGGAATCAACACATTAAGAAAAATTTATGCGGCTGTTTGAAAACATTGAAAATACCCAAAACCACAGAAAAGAGCATATTCATGAAATGCTGTTTTTATTCCACTGGAGCGGAATATATTCCCCTGCTTTATTGTATGTAATGCATGTATGTTGCTGAAATTCTCCAATGCCTCCTCTATTTTCACACAAGGGAAAATTGCATCCGAATCTAGTCACGAAGTTTCATTGAGTTTTATGAAGTAAACCGTTTTAAGACGTTTTATGAAATTAAGCACACAAATACTGACTCAAATGTGACTCAAATACTATGCAAGTCGCAACCGTTTTTCGATCGGTGAACATTTGTCGCGGCGAGTGCGAAGACAAATCTGTGTCTAGAATCTTCAAATAAAGTTTCACAGTCTGAAGTTTAAGCTGAAACTTTAATTTTGAAAGTCAAACCCGGAATCGAATGAGGACCCTTTAGATCTTCAGTCTAAGCCTCTCACATCTGAGCTATTTTGTATTTACATGGTGTCGAAACACGTGACCAACCATACGATCGTTATTGTACGTTTATTGCTGGAAGGATCTGTTTAAGAACTATCAATGCCAATGGGCCATTAGTTTGGAATTTTAGAATCTGTTTTTTGAAACTTTGAAACGTCCGGTAACGGCAAAGCATCACACTCGAAGGAGTGCACAATCTAATTGATTTCGCTTGCCTCAGTTTTTGGAATAGCTGGAATTAGGCAAGTCCATTTGATTCATATTATAGCACCAATCTACAACTGGAAGACTTCTGTTTGAAAGTGTTCAAACTTAAGATCTTTATTTGTTTGATTCTGTTATTTAGGGTTTTTATCTTTATTTTTATGTGTAAGGACCTCAAACAGTTGAAGCGTCAATGTGGAGCCATTACGATTCACATCACCCGCAGTCTGAATCTGAAGTTTCAGAAAAGCTGCAATGTGGTTTAGACGCGGACTATGAAGACTTGGAAAATGTCAGAGATGCTTCGGTGAAATTTCAACAGCAATTAATAGAGTTGGATATGGAGACTGCCCAACTGCTTCAAGACAAAGATGCTGATGCAGATATTGAGACGCTGCTGAAATCTTTGCAAGCATTACTGACGATTAGGTTGTAGAACCGCCGCCGAGAACCAAAGAACCGTTACCGAACCAAAGAAAATTGATCGTCCAGGATCACCGATTGGAAGTTGGAATGGGGCTACTGGTCAGTCTAGTTGACGCAAGTTGTCGTAAACAATTGATGAATGTTATGGCCAGCCATCGAGGTGGCAGGTTTTGGGATAGTTTGGAGTCAGCTATCCATGACAACAAGGATCTGAATCCGGTTGACACGTTTAACAGTGTGAGAAGCCTCCTAAGTGGGGAAGCTAAACGACTGATTCGAGGAATTGCGCTGACCAATGCCAACAATGGGATCGCTGTTGACACAGTGAAGGGGGGATTTGGTGACGAACAAGTTGTCATCCTCATTTTGATGAGTTATGCCGTTTGCCTGTGGTGACCGAAACAGCAACGCTCAGAAGAAGCTACGATGACTGTGAACGCCACAGTCGCGGTCGAGAAGGACTGTGCATCAAGAATGATAGTTTCGGTGTTATATTTGTTCCTAGGTGAAATCAAGCAGCAGAAAAAAGAAAATTCTAATCGGAAGCCCTTAGTGTTAAGGCCGGCGCTACGTCAGAGGCATTTGCAGATTTGCAGACACAAATTTGCAGCCACGAAAAACATAACTAACATCACACCAATTGGAAACCACATTATTGATATAAGTTAACGAAATAGAAAGTTAATTCATGTAGAGGTTAAATTGCTTATTTAGGTTTATTAATGCTGATAATGTCGGAATCACAGTTATACGTCTTTGCAAATGCTATCGGCTCAAGATATTCATATTTCCTTTTTTGTGAGCCAACTTCTTATTCTGATTTGCTTCAAAATCAGAGCTGTACATAAAATATATGGAGTTTAAGCAACTTCCAATTAATAAACATTTACTACAATATTGACCGGATAATTACAAATGGTGAAAGCAATGTAAAACTTTGTCCAACTTTTGACATTTTCTCAACAAATAGACTACAGTTTCTATTATCGTTATAATGGAAGCACCGACAAGGATTCCCAGCATTCCTGCATGCAATCTCAATACATCAATAGCCTAAAAGCAACGATGTTGTGTCGTATACAAGTATGCTATGCTAGGGAAGTGATTTGGACAGTCCGGTTTGCAACATCACTAGGACAGGTTAAGTCAGATAAAGGTAATTGTACTCAAAAAGAAAATATTTAGTAGATTGACGGTGGTGCGCTCACTCGTTCTATGCTTTTGTGTTAAAGCTCGAATACACAAGCAATACGTGCGCGAGTTTTGTGTCTGTTTCGAGCTTTAGAGCACACACATATCTTTTTGAAGTGACGGGTTCAATTTGCAGGGGGGGAAGCCGTTTTCGTGCGGAGGATGTGTCACGCTTATACTATATAGAGTATGACAGCTGTCAAACTCTTACGTATTATGTACTCTTGGTCACACCCACGACATTAAAGTGTATAAATAGCAGTTTTCTTACCGTGTACCTATGTTTCTCGGCAAAACGAATGTAGTAACCGTGTCTCATAAATACCGAAACCGTTGCTGATTCACTAAAAGTATTACAGCTGCAATACTGCACAAATGTGGTTAGCTGCAAATAGAATATGTATTAGTTGGTATTAGTTGGCTTTGAAAATAATCAGTACGCAATTTTACATCATCTTCTACAGCTTCGAGCCCTTTCCAGTGGCTGTAGTGTAGTTATTCTTTTTTGCTATATAAATTTTCGCTAGCGTAGCCACGGTTCGGACATAATCGTATTGTGTTAATCTGAGGTTACGTCGTCCAATCAATTGTCATCTAGTCAGACCACTGGGCTTGTTTTCAGCAACA
>JASAND010011533.1:0-39840 GCA_030248195.1 Trissonchulus latispiculum
GATCTAGCGCTTATCAACTCAGCTCAGGGTTCTCAATATGTCTTCCATGTGCCCTGGGGGAAAATAGTGAAATTGACCAGCGATGGAAGAGTTTTGATTTGGGTTCAAACCGATCTTACCGTAAACTGTAACATAGATCTGAAAGACTATCCTTTTGACACACAAACTTGCTATCTAGTCATGTCGTCTTTGACTGGGAACTACGAAATGTTTAACATTAGCAATTCCTGGATGGGTGCCAACATTTACTACTCTGGTAAAGGTACTGAAAATATCCCTGACGATTTCATCCGATCTTATGTTGAAAACTGGGATGTTGGCGACTTTACAAATCAGGTTTGGTATTGGTATCAAGGTCAGTCTTTCACGTCACCTCCACAGAATCCGAAAGGCGGTAATTCTAGCATCTTCCCGTACGCGAAGTTCGGCTTCAGCCTGAAGCGTAGAACGTCATTTTCAAATTTGTTGATCTTTTTGCCAGTTGTGATATCGGGCTCCCTGAATCTAATACCGTTTTTCGTCTCAGACGATCAGTCCTATTCCGGTATTCTGTTGCTGAACCTGGTTTTCCAGTCAGTCTTTCTGGCTGACGCTGCCACATTAATACCAATAAGCGGTGGCTCATATCCAAAGATTCTTCATTTCTACGGCTTCAATATGTTTAGTACATTCCTAGTGTTTTTGATCCTTAAAACGATTGATAGCATGAAATCACTGAAAATTGGGTTACCGCAGCCGATGGAAATTATTGTTAATAATTCACTGGTTTACGGCATGTTGCCGATGTCAAATTTGACGACTCTAAAACTATAGTACAAACTGAAGGCATTCATGCTGCGGAACAGAATAAATTCGCGAATAAATTGAGAGCGATTTTCTTTATAACATACTTATGTTTGTATCTCGCGGTTTCAGTGATATTGCTTATTATTTGAAGCACTAGGTTAACATATGCTTTTGAAGTGTACCGTTGTCGTAGTTTTTAGTAGCAAGAAAATTCGTATTACTTTCAGCTAAAATCAAGCAAAACTAGTATCAAGAGAACGTAATAAATAATAGTGTCTCGTCGAGGCCGATTATTCGTGGCATTGTCACTTTCTACATAAATGCTATCCCGTACGCTGCTATCATAAAAACGCAGTTTTTGCAAAACATGACCAAATTTTTTCCAGCGATTGTGGAGCATTCACTATGCAAGCTAGAGGATTGCCACTTACTGGACGTGTTTTGCACAAAAATACCTAGGGACCCTTTTTTAGTTGCCCCGATTGCTGCTTTCTAGCTAAAGTGGTCGTTTGCCAAATTTCGGAAATGTAGGCAACCATCCAGGGTGCCCCCTTACATTTTAGCTAATTTCTTTATAACGAAGAGCGGTTTCGTAATAATTAAAGAAGGGTCCCCGCAGACATGTGCAGGAGGGGAAGATCTGGGGGGGGGGTGAAGGGCGGCCGGAGGCCGCCGAAAAACCGGGTTTTTCCGGTTTTTTACTGGAAAAATCCGGATTCTGGGGGGGGGGGTGAGGGACCCCTCTGGGGGGGGGGCTCAGGTCTGGGGGCGTGAAACCCCCCCAAACCCCCCCCAAGCACACGTATGGTCCCCCGTTATTTAATGGTGGAATCGGATGATATGGCCGTTGCCTCACCAAAAAGGCTGACGCCTCATGAAAAATTTACTTCAGTCTGCAAAAAATCTGGAAAATTAAATTACTTCGAAGATGCAGTAATATACTTTCCGAGAACTAAAGTTAGGTCCACTGTATTCATTAGAAAGATAAAATGTTAATTATAATTAAAATTAAAATTATTAAAATAATAATAATTATTATTATTATTATTAAAATTATTATTAGCAAAAACAACAATCTTGTAGTAGGGCTTCCGGAAAAACATCCCAGCAAGCCCATGCAGCAGAACCAAGTCGATGCTCAGAAAATTCGGGAATATTGTGATTCTCTTGGGATCCCTTCCTCTGCCATCGTGTCAACGTTTCGCGAGGGTCGTACCCCAGGAAAGACGATCCTGAAGGTCTGTTTCCAAGATAGGTATGTGACTGAACGAATGTGTTTCCTGAAGGGTGCCACGAAGTTACTTCAATCGGATAAGGAATACAGTAAAAATCAGTTTCGACCTTTCGTTCGTGCGGACTTAACTGAATCTGAAAGGGCCCGTGACCGACAACTTAGAGCTGAACTCTTCCGCCGCCGCGATGAAGAAAAGAAAGACTTAATAATTAGAAATGGAGTTATCATCGAACGGAAGCCGAAACCTGACGATTCTCCCCAGAACTCCTCAGATCCGGAAAACCCCCCACAGCCAACCAATGGCCAGTGAAAAATTTTGTAGTTCCTTTTGTATTAGTCAACGTCAGAAGTGTTAGGAACAAAGTTGCCGAGTTATGTTTTGAAGTGTCTAGTAATACAAATCACTTGTATTTTGTAACTGAAACCTGGCTTACTGATAGTTTTGTTAATGCTTCCTTTGATTTAATTTTATCAACTCACAGTATTGTTCGTTCTGATGATTGTTGTAGAAAAGGTTTGGGAGGTGGAGTTATGATTATTGTTCCAAAACATTTTAAGTACAATGTTGTTGAACTGGTTAGTAACTAATACTTTGAAGCAATTTTTGTGACATTTATATTGAGAAGTGGACTGTTTTTAGAGTTGTACTTGTTTATAGAACTCCTTCGTCAAACAAATTACTTGCAACTCCTGCTCTGATTGCTAAATTATATGAATACTTGGACAATGACATGTTAAAATTGGTTTGTGGTGATTTTAATTATCCCCAGATTGATTGGCTTAATACCACATGTTTAAATGGTGTTGAATATGACTTTTGTAGCTGTATGTCGCAGCTAGGTTTAGTCCAGTCGGTACTATCTCCAACTCATGATCGCGGCCACACTCTTGACTTAGTATTTACAAATGACACTAACTTAATTTCAAATATCCAGTGTTCAACCTCTTTTGTAACTTCGGATCATTTACAAGTCACCGGCATACTTGGCCCTTTTCAGCTGTCTGGTAAACAAATCGAAGTTTACAAAAAGTCTTATAATTTTTATAAAGCAAATTGGAATGGTATGAAGCTTTTCTTACAAGATATCAATTGGGATCTTTTACTGTGTGAACACTTATCTATTGATGAAATGTGGGAAACTTTTCGTGCAAAACTTTGGCAATGCATTGACCTCTATGTTCCTTTATGTAGCTCGGTTACTTATTCACATTTCTGGTCTGTATCTACAACTAAGCTGCATAAAAAACAGAGGTTATTGCATACACGATTTAGACGTAATCCTACAGAATCAAATAAGTGTGCTTGGTTGAAAGCGGCAAAAGTGGCAAGGCTATCTAAAAGAAAAGATATGCATGCCCGTGAACTTAGAGTATTAAAAAAGCCAAATGATAAGAAATTTTGTTATTTTGTTCGATCCCGTTTACGAGGCAGACCTGACATGCCATTAATGATTAAAAATGGTAGTCCAGTTTTTGAAGAAACAGACAAGGTTAATTATTTTAATGATTCTTTTCATCTGTTTTTATTAAAGATGATAATCTTAAAATAGAAAATTTACCTGTTCCTACGTCTTTGAAGTTTGACATAGCTATTACTCCTGAATTAGTGAAAAAGCATTTGATGACTATGCCTCTAAAATCTAGTTTTGGTCCCGACGGAATCCCTCAACTCTTATTGAACAAACTTGCCGATTGTCTTGCATCCCCTTTGTCGCAAATTTTCAGTAAGTCTCTAAATTCTGGTGAAATTCCTAAGGAGTGGAAAATTGCGAAAATTGTGCCTATTCACAAAAAGGGTCCAAAATACATTTTTGAAAATTACAGACCAATTAGTTTATTATGTTCATGTGGAAAAGCAATGGAAGGGGTTGTTGCCGAAGGCACGTCCGATTTTTGGGAACTACATAAAAAAATTACTCCGCTTCAATTTGGTTTTCGAAAAGGTAGATCAACTGTTATGCAACTTTTAGAGACTCATAACATCTGGACTGTCTTTGGACGCTGGCATAAATATAGACGTGATCTTTCTTGATATTGCAAAAGCCTTTGATAGTGTTCCCCATACAAAGCTCATACAAGGTCATAGATCATTAGGAATACAGGGTAAGCTTTTAGCCTGGTTTGCTGCCTATCTGTCTGGCAGAACTCAGTTTGTAGAAATTAACGGCACTAAATCTAGAGTAAAACCTGTTTCTTCTGGAGTTCCTCAAGGTAGTATCCTGGGGCCTTTGTTGTTTTTAGCCTACATTAACGATATTCAGTCTGTACTGAAGCATCTTAATATAAGACTTTACGCCGACGATGCAAAGCTTTTTCTTTCTTTCTCTGACCCCACTTTAAGCCGTGACCAGATTCAAGAAGATCTTGATAGGGTATTAAAGTGGACTTCGGACAGACAACTAAAGTTAGCCTCAAACAAGTGTTTTGTGATGCATCTCGGTTTTGCAAACCCTCAATTGCCATATTACTTTGGCCTGCATGAGTTGGAGAAAGTGCAAGACTTCAACGATCTTGGTGTTACTGTATCAAATAATTTGAGATCTACTTCCCATTTAATGCATATAACAGCAACTGCTTCTCAAAAAATAGGTTTACTTTTTCATGTATTTCAGACTCGTGATATTGACTTTTTGCTAAAAATGTATCTTGTTTATATTCGTCCTAAACTGAAATATGGTTCTGAAGTATGGTTGCCGTATCATTTACAAGATATAGATTATATTGAATGTGTACAACGTCGCTTTACTAAACGTCTGCCAGGCTTAAAGAATCTAACATACTAGCAAAGACTCAAAAAGTTATATTTACAATCTCTAGAAGAGCGAAGAATCATTAAAGACTTGATTATGGTGTACAAAATAGTTAATAATTTAGTGGAGCTAAAATTTTCGGATTTTTTCCAAATTAACTACTATAACGCTACTCGAGGTCATCCGTTTAAATTGTATGTTCACCGTGCTCGTCTAGGAATCAGGAAAAATTTTTTCTGTGATAGAATTGTTCCAATTTGGAATTATCTCGATTCTGATACAGTTTGTGCCTCCTCGCTGTGTGAATTTAAAAGGAACCTGAAGAATGTATGTTTTAGTCAATTTTTAAGGGGACGGGGATTAGTAGTCGGATAAACGCCCCACCCTGTTTCTGCCAGCCTATTCTACACTATCTGTTTTTGCGTTTATCTCTATATGTTATGGCCTTTAGACTTGACCTTGTATTTGCTCTTTTTGTTTTGTACTAACTTTGTTCATTGGTTGGTGAATTAACTAAACTAAACTAATTATTATTAAAATTAAAATTAAAACGATTGGGGTTATTAGGTGCCGGTGGCAACATCGACCGGAGAAAAAAAATAATTTTTATGCCCACCCTGCAAAACCAACAAAACCAATTTTGTCTAATAAAAATTTAGGTGTTATGTGAACTCATGCTCATGTCTCACGCTGGGTTGGCATATTTGCCTATGTTTAGGGATTCGGAGCTTGAGGTGTCATTTCTGACGGAAGAAAGACATAAAATAAATTGATTCCTAGGTTCATAATTTATTTAAAGAGGGGGTCTCCCCCAGGGGGGTTTGCTTTGGATTTGGCCTTCTCTTATTCCAAAATTTGGGGTTCTTTTTTCCAAGGGTGGTCAAATTTTTGTTGTAGTGGGGGGGGGAATGGAAAATTTTAGTATCAAAACCTTTAACCTTTAAGTATCTATTAAAAAGTAATACTTTCCAAAAGCCAAATGCTTTTTTCTCCTCTCAGTCTACAGTTGCTTGCGCAATTCTTCATAAACATATATTTTTTACATAAAACACATATAAACAATAGATCGGCAGTGCAATGTGATATCAACCAATCTTTTACAGTTATTTTCAGTCGCGCTGGTTTTTTACGAAATTTGCAGCCATATGACGCCGATTGAAATTTTGCTGTTTTTATTTATTAGATTTTACGCTATTCTGTCATCTCGACCGGAGGGAAACAATTGTGAGCCTGGCTGGACCCACCTGGCCAGGACCGGCTGTTGTTATCTGCTGGTCGAGAGTCCGCTGACGGCAAACGACGCTGAGAACGATTGCATCAACAGAGGTGCTCATTTGGCGTCGATTCATAGCAGTGAAGAGAATCAGTTTGTAAGGACTTTGGCCAAAAAGAATGAAACTACTCGACCTGTCCACGAAGACATCTGGCTAGGATATAGGGTAAGGCCAAGAGTGCATAATTGCACTATATATTAGAAGAAGAGTAAGCCACTGGAGGGCTCCTCTTCTTGGCATTGCGTAACGGTGCTCCGACCACAATACGCGAATGTTCCCCCGTTTGGTGGGGGGGGGTCGACAAGCATACCCCCTCCCCGTTTGGTGGGAGGGTATGCAAAAGGGGTCCCCGTTTGGTGGCGGTGTATGCAAAACGGGTCCCCGTTTGGTGGAGGGGGGTATGCAAAAGGGGTCCCCGTTTGTGGGTGGGGGGGGTGGGGGTAGGCAGAAGAGGGTCCCCGTTTGGGAGGGGTCGCCAAGTTAGACTAAAATTGGCTGAATCTGATTGGCTGTTGACGACCCCGACCCAAACGGGGACCTCTTTTGCAGGCTGTCAATTCATTCGCCCAAAACAAAAATTTTTTTATTCTTTCCTTAAAATGGCTGTTGGCTACCTCCCCACCAAACGGGGACCTCTTTTCAGCTACCCCCCCCCCCCCACCAAACGGAGGGGTGTATGCTTTGTCGAAGAGAGCTACCCCCCACCAAACGGGGGAGCATTCGCGTATTGTGGCCAGAGCACCGTTACGCAATGCCAAGAAGAGGAGCCCTCTAGTGGCTTACTCTTCTTCTTCTTATATATATAGTGCAATTATGCACTCTTGCTAAGGCTGATGATTACAGGTTTTATTCTGTCGAAGCTGATTTGGTCCCCTTGTGATCAACTAGTGACCCCTGCCAAGGGGGGTGGCATGGAGACTGTACTGTACTAAAGACAAAGATACTCTACATAGTGACAACAACGCCACTTTATTTCACCACCTAGAGCTGCAGCCAATTTAGAATTAAATTAAAATTAAAATATAAAAATGTTAATTAAAAAGACCATCCAGGAAAGTGGGTTGAAGATTCAGCAGCATCCAGTATATAAATTAGAGAGTGGATATAGCAGGGGATCGAACCACCACAGCCCCTCACACTTGCAGACAGACGTGAAACATGTAAGCCTGAAAACCAACAACGGCACTTGAGTGGCAAGGTTAACCACAATTTTTAAAACCTGTCATTTAGACATCTTTTCTGGGAACCAAAAAACGGACAGAGAAAGTGAATTGAAATTGAAAAGAAAGTGAAATTCAGCAGCAATTAGAAGAAAACTAAGAATTGACCCAGTCGGGGATCGAACCACGGTCCTCTGCACGCAAACGTGTCATCACTATTTTCACCACACCACAGGCCCTCCATTCCTTTAACAGGCTATTTCCGTTTATTTCCCCTAATTTCTAGGCTGCCATTTTTATTGTTTATTCCTGCATTTTTTTCGTTTTCTGTTTTAGGCAGTCAGCCCGCAGTCACACGACTATGAGACATTTGATAGGACGAAATCCCACTTCGCTTTTCCCTGGCGACGCGATGAACCAAACAACTGGGACGGAGCGGACGAAGACTGTATTCGAATGAAGCTGGATTTCCTCGGCGGCCTTCCTGGGGAGTGGAACGACGAACTCTGCGACAAAACGAGTTACCTGAAGGGTTATGTCTGTAAGACCTGTCCACTGGGAAGCCTGTGCCCGGCTGGCTGGTTTCCACAAGACCGTAGCTGTTATACAGTAATTAAAACTGTAGTAAACTACGGTGACGCCAGTAGCAACTGTAGTGCCCTGGGGGGTTATTTGATCTCAGTAGGTAGTGCGCGGGAACAAACCCTCCTAGAGGAAGTCATGAGTGCCAACCAATTCGGTGAAGTTTGGCTAGGTGGTCGGCATGACCCGGATTCGGAAATGGGATCCCCTCCCACCTGGGCGGATGGGACAGAGTCGGAGTGGACAAAATGGACATTCAGTATCGGGGCTGACTGGGGAGATCGTCAGAAATGTATGGCAATGTTGCAAGACTCCGATTGGATTCTGGAGGACTGTGATCGAAACAGGCTTCCACACATTTGTGAAAAAGCTCAGAATATGCGAGATTATCATGCCGCTGAACATAGACTTAAGGAGCACCTGTTTGCAAACTATTCTGGATTTCAGAGGCCTACAGCAGCAGGTAGCGCTCCTATTAGTAGTTGTGATGCATGGAATTTAGTCTACGACAACTAAGGGCGAGTTGAAAGAGTAGAGTTAAAATTCTTTGACTCATTTAACCCTGCAAGCGAGTTAAAATCAACTGTTTAACTCTTTTAACCCTGTGCGCGAAAAAGATTGAGTTAATTCTCTTTTGTTTAACTCACTGCTGAAAAACCCTAAGAAACAACTCCAGTTACTACAGCAGAATGTGGGGTTGCTCAGTGCACTGTAAAAAATATTGCATAACAGTTATCTATTTTTCTTAGATAGGGAACTTGTGACATCCTAACTAATTAGATAACTGTTATCTAATAATTTGGGATGGCAGCAAACAATTTAAATTGGCGACTTGTTGCCAAATTAACTATCATAGCTTTTACCATATATACCCAGATAACTGTTATCCGTGAAAAATACAAGGTTAGTACCTAAAATTAAAGGATGACTGGTATTTGTTCAAACCTAGAATAATAGCGGAAAACAAAATGAATATGCTCTATTAAACTGTGGTGCAAAGAGCGATATTACAGACGATAGGAATCGAATATGCACTACGTATCAATCCTTTTCGATGTTCAATTTTCGGATACTCCACAATATCCACTGTCGGTCATCCAACGCTCTGGATATTAGCAATCAAAAGATTTTGTTGCTAGCTATCTATATAATTGGATGGCTTCCAATAAAAAGGGATTACAACCCTTTTTATTGGGCTACGACCCTGCCATTGGTACCCCCAAGGGTACGTAATGGCCAAAAAAATTGCTTCCACTGCTCTATAAAGAGAAACAGTAGGAATGTCAGAAAATGTTGACATGAAACTTGAAAAAGTTGTTTGTTTGGGTAACATTCATTGCCGAGAATTGCATTGCCGAGAATGCACATTGCCGAGAAAGGCATTGCCGAGAATTGCATTACCGAGAAAGGTCAATGCTCATTTCTTGCATTGCCGAGAAAGTCAAATAATCATAAATTGCATTGCCGAGAAAGGCATTGCCGAGAATTGCATTGCTGAGAAAGTGTCTTAATGAAACCTGCTTTATTTATGCTGCACGTATATCACACTCATTAAGGCTAGATGACTATTTTGAACAAGCTTCCTGCAAGTTTTAAGGCAGAATTTGCCGATTATTCATTTAAAATTAATTTATTTCAATATTCAGTAAAGTATTTGTAGACTACTGTAATCTATGAATTCAACAATTTAAATTTTAGGTTGGTAAGGAGATACCAAGAAGATAAAAAATTTTATTCCTGGTTCTGCTGAAAACTTGCACACAGGTGTTTTGTGAAGCGCTGACCACGAATCTGAAATCAGTTTTCCGATTCAGCTTTTCGTTAGCTCTGTATAAGCTTGCATCCAAGCTTTGATGCCCTTGGTCTCCATACCAACCAATTAAAATTTTTAATTGTTAATCTTTAAATTTTTAAATTTTTCAATTTATCGCCTAGTAACCACCCATACAAAAATTTTAAAGGTATTGATAAAAAAATCGAAAGTTGTGGCTGGGGGAAGGTGCAAGAGATCCTGAAAAATTTTACATTTTCAAAAACACTTGCTCCAATTAATCCTAAAATGTAGAAATCACAGAAGCAACGAAAATTACTGCTGCGAGGATTGGGAACTCTTTTCTTTCCCTAACAGTCGATGTCAGGATGAAATCTTTCTTCCAAAAATATCACCCCGGAAAAATTGTAAAAGTAGAAATCCTCCCCCGGAAAAATATCAGGCTGAAAAATTATGTTGCAGCACTCTAAAAGATAAGTTTATTTTAGCAACTTTATTTTAAATCTAACTTTTATGGTTGTTTATTAGTTGTTAGTTGTTCTTAGGAGCGGGCTTCTGTGTCCCCATGTGATAATTTTGTAAAAATGTTGCTAATCACTGGAAGTTTAGGTTAAAAGTTTCTAGTTATTTAGTCATTGTTTTCGTTACTTTTGTGTTTTTACACTTTAGGAATGACTCCAGCAAGTGTTTTCATGAAACATTGTAACTGAATACTTAAATAAGTAAATTTTAAACTTAAAGAATTTTTAAGTGAATATATAATTCGCAAATTTTGGCCTCTAGTATGCAGTATGCACCCATACAAAATTTTATGGTAAAAATAATCGACAGTTAGGATGGGGGGGAGGAAAAGAGATCTATTTACGCACGAAAACTGTTTACGTTGCAATTAATCGCTTGTAGAATTTGTTGCATTTTATAAACGGACGTGTCTACAAATAAATTAATTTTAAATGAATGATCGGCAAATTCTGCCTTAAAACTTGCAGGAAGATTGTTCAAAATCGTCATTTAGCCTTAATGAGTGTGATACATGTGCAGCATAAATAAAGCAGGTTTCATAAAGACACTTTCTCAGCAATGCAATTCTCGGCAATGCCTTTCTCGGCAATGCATTTTATGATTCTTTGACTTTCTCGGCAATGCAAGACAAGAGCATTGACCTTTCTCGGCAATGCAATTCTCGGCAATGCCTTTCTCGGCAATGTGCATTCTCGGCAATGCAATTCTCGGCAATGAAGACACCCCGTTTGTTTCTCTCCTTTATATAGTACTCGTTGCGGTATCAGCGTATCGAGTACGTTCGTAACACACGTTACTGCTTGAAGTGGTTGAGCTGGATGAAACCTGCTTTGCTGATGCAGCAAAATTTATGGGGTCAAGCAGTGCAGCTAATTGTGACAGCGTCTGGTTACCCAGATTGAAATGTTTATAACTTGCTCAATTTTGGGAGTTATAAAGAGATCTATACATCGTTTTGAAGCTCATGATGAGCTGAATCGTTTTATGAAATCAAATCATGAAAAAATCAGTTCTGTCAACCAGTTATTCCACATGTGCGTATATATACATTTTAATATTTAAGGAAGAGAGGCTACTTGGGTCAAAACTTCGACCCTCACGGATTTTGCTCAAATTGCGCCCATTGATACTCACTAGGGCCGTACGCGGTCCATTAAAATTTGAGATGGTTTCGTCCAGGAATAAAAAAGTTACAGCTATTCAAAATTTCCAATTCCTATTGGAAATGACCTAAAACCGCAACTTTGGATTTTTCGTTTCTGACAACGATAACCCAAATCAAAACCGTTCGAAACCTTCTATATCTCATGTGGTAGCTAAATACAATATCTAAATCTTGCCGAAGAGCTTTTTCCAAAATTTTATTTCTAACTTTTACAGTAATCGTTTCCGTGAGGCAACCCCAAAAATTTGTCTGTGGCATTTTTCGAAATTTTTCGAACTTTACAAATATGCACAATATTATATCAATCAATCAATCAATTAATTCTAAAAACGTTTCTTCTTGTCACGAACGTTCGTTTTGCAGCTGTTTAATGTTATCGGCCAAAAACCGTATCTTCGTGATTTTTCAATTTCGGTGTTTTGGGGGTGGTCTCTCAGAAAGGATTACTACAAAAGTTCTGGAAAGCTACAACTTAAATAAAATCAAAACATTTCTTTCTCCCATTTTTTCGAAAAGTTGCCTAAGGGGCCCATGTCAAGATAAAGGTTAGAACCACCAAAACCCCATCAGAAAAAAGGAGGTTCTCAATTTGTTTTCATGCGTTTGCATTTAGGACATTGACTTGTAAGTGACTGCGTTGAGGTTCCTTTCCTTCAACAGACACTTCAGCAGACATGATAATTTTGTAATGCGTAGATAAGTATCCCAATCATCAAATTTGTAGCATTGTAACCGGGGTGTACTGGGGGGGTCTTCCTGGCTTTTCTAATAAACTTAGGCTGAAATTTGTGTATATGCTACAAACAATATCCACAATATGGATATCAATCGAAAGCTGACTACAAGAAGAACAAGTTCGTCCTAGATCTAAGTCGAGGCAAAGTCGTTCTGTATACCCGGACTCTAGGAACCTCAGGCCTTCCAGCAGACACTTAAAGCCAAACAGTGGAGGATCAAAACTATGGAAAAAATTTCAGAATCACAGTTTATAAAATTTATCGTCCATCCGTATGCAGTGCGTACCTATAATGTCCTATTTTTTCGCGTTCTTCGCATGCCGCAGAAAAATTAACACTCATTCAAGTATTATTTTACACGACATAACAAAGCACTACATTCGAAGAGTATTTTTGCAAAATTTAGGTACAGTAACTTGTACACGGCGGTCAGGACCAAACAAAGTTTCTATGCATGGTACAATGTTGAGTTTTAACCCGACAACATCAACTTTAAATGGCTCTACGGGACGCAACATTGTGGAATTCTTTCATTCTTTGCATCAAACCAGTATTATTAAGTGGCAAAAGGCAAACTGGCTTTTTCAGCATTGAACTTTAAACTTTTACTCATAAATTTTACTCATCTTTACTCGGCTCTCATCTTTACTTCTACTGACATCGTTCAAAGCAAATATTGGTAAACAAAGATAGCCTCATTAAGTTATGCAAAGTATCGCTTTGTTCCTGATACTTTTGGACCAAAAACGGATAACACCAGTGCAATTTAGACCAAAACCCTTCAGATTGATTAAAGTATTTCCCGGAATCCGGGCCTGGGGTTTGAGGAAAGCAGTCCAGTTCCGGCTCCAGGCTGTGTCTGAAATTTTAGACCCGGATTCATATCCTCTACTATCAGTTAAAATTGAGTGTAGATGCAACTTTGAGTGTAGTTTCATAGCTATTAAAGCAACGTCTCCTCTTCCCATGTTGCTTGCCGCCATCATCATAAAACGCCGGAAACTGTTAAAATTGGTTACAAATTAAAATATTTAACTCAGTTTAAGTCTAAAAAATTTTGCCACTATCAACAATATTTAATAAGTAAAGGTTAGCAATTGCCGTTGAAGTACTAATACCCAAATTAAAAAGATTGATATTAGCCAGCAATATTAGATAACTGTTATCTAATTTTCTAGATTTTCAATCAATCCTGAAATAATAGCTAACTGATATCTTTTATATCTGATAACTGTTATCTATTTTTCTTGAATGACAACAGTGATCATCAAAAAATAGATAACAGCTAGGAAATTTTTTTACAGTGTGGTTAAAGTTTTCGCTTTCTAATCAGCCAACTCTGGTTCGATCCCAGCCCTGAACACTTTTCATTGATTTTTCACACCGGATTTCAAGTTTTCACAAAACGACATAGTGTCGTGTCCTTTACCGCTCTATAAGGAATAGCGGGCCCTTTGGTAGTTGGTTGGGTTTGTGTGGTGGTTCTCGTGCTACTAATTGTTATAGTTGATATTAGTTTATGTGGTTCTTTGTTTTCATATAAAGGATCATGGCTTTGAAGAAATAATGATATGACCTTAGTGGTAATCGCTTTAGTATATACTCTGTCTAAACTAAGTTTGCCTTTGATGATATGAAAACTACATGCCCTGATATTCAGTCACCTATTGACAAGGAACCTCTACAAAAGGTTTTGCTTCTATATAGAAAGAGCATAAATGTCGATATGTGTCGATGTCGATATATAGCATAAACTAAGCAATTGTGTCCTAATTTTACACATTGTTCTAAAACATCGGCAAGGAAGCAGGAATGACTTAGAAATAGCGCTGGCAGTAAAAGCATCTACTACGAGTTTAAACTGCACCAATGGTTAAGAATAGCTGCGGAATAGCAGAAGGCTAACTACTAGTTTTCAGTTCAGAAATCGGAGTTAAAGTCATAATCCTAGGTTGGTGAAGTCCTGGGTAAATGAAATTAATTTAATTTTTGTCGTCTGCATTTGTGTTTGGTTTTTAGCCAATGAACAACTGAACTTGTTCGTTACATTTCTTATCCAAAATGTTGAAATGGTGGACGCAGGCGCTCAAACTGTTACCGTGGTCGGCCGCTCTGCCGTAGGCTATTTCCAGAAAACCTTGACTTGGAACCCCAAAGATTACGGTGGGATTAAGGAGATTAGAGTCGACGTGAACGACCTATGGACTCCTGATCTAGCGCTTATCAACTCAGCTCAGGGTTCTCAATATGTGTTCCATGTGCCCTGGGAGAAAATCGTGAAATTGACCAGCGATGGAGGAGTAACGATTTGGGTTCAAACCGATCTTACCGTAAACTGTAACTTAGATCTAAAAGACTATCCTTTTGACACACAAACCTGTCATCTAGTCATGTCGTCTTTGACTGGGAACTACGAAATGCTTAACATTAGCAATTCCTGGATGGGTGCTAATATTTACTACTCTGGTAAAGGTACCAAAAATATTCCGGACGATTTCATCCGATCTTATGTTGAAAACTGGGATGTTGGCGACTTTACAAACAAGGTTTGGTATTGGTATCAAGGTCAGTCTTTCACGTCACCTCCGCAGAATCCGAAAGGCGGTAATTCTAGCATCTTCCCGTACGCGAAGTTCGGCTTCAGCCTGAAGCGTAGAACGTCATTTTCAAATTTGTTGATCTTTTTGCCAGTTGTGATATCGGGCTCCCTGAATCTAATACCGTTTTTCGTCTCAGACGATCAATCATATTCCGGTATTCTGTTGCTGAACCTGGTTTTCCAGTCAGTCTTTCTGGCTGACGCTGCCACTTTAATACCAATAAGCGGTGGCTCATATCCAAAGATTCTTCATTTCTATGGCTTCAATATGTTTAGTACATTCCTAGTGTTTTTGATCCTTAAAACGATTGATAGCATGAAATCACTGAAAATTGGGTTACCGCAGCCGATGGAAATTATTGTTAATAATCCACTCGTATCCGGCATAATTGGTGATGTCAGATTTGACGACGCTAAAACTATAGAACAAACTGAAGACATTCATGCAGCGGAACAAAATAAATTCGCTAATAATTTGAGAGCGATTTTCTTTATAACATACTTATGTTTGTATCTTTCGGTTTCAGTGATATTACTTATTATTTGAAGCATTAGGTTAACATGCTTTTGAAGTATACCGTTGTCGTAGTTTTTAGTAGCAAGATAATTCGTATTACTTTCAGTTAAAATCAAGCAAAATTAGTAGTATCAAGAGAACGTAATAAATAATAGTGTCACAGCGCAAATGGAATTGTGGTATGGTGTGGCTGTGGGGAGAATGAATATGTCATGAAAATGCTTTTCATTATTGTCATAATTGTGTTTCTTCCTAATAAAGTCGTGTTTCAGCAGCCTCACTAGTAAACATGAAAAATTAGCACTAACTTCAGCTATGGAAATTACGCACAGAGGGAGGAAGAGAGCATTATTATAATAAACTAAATTATTAAACTATATTAAACTACACAAACTAGTTATATTATTATAAACTAATTTGCATATGACGAAAGTCCTTAATTGATACTTGCCATATTTATTCTGAAGTTCTAGATTTTTAGAAATGAAGAATTTTGGAAATTTCCACAAAAAACCACCTGTTTTGAAAGCATACGCCCTTGCTTACTACCCGCTACCAGTTAGTAGAATAAAATTAGAGTTAACTTAGCTACTAGTACAGGATAAAACAGCTTTTAGTAAGCGAACAAAAACCTAAAACAGCATCTCGCAGACGCGGACCCCCACCCGAAAGCCTGCAACACCCTACTGGCAAGAGTGCATAATTGCACTATATATAAGAAGAAGAGTAAGCCACTAGAGGGCTCCTCTTCTTGGCATTGCTTAACTGTGCTCCGACTACAATACGCGAATGTTCCCCCGTTTGGTGGGGAGGGTGCAAAAAGAGGTCCCCGTTTGGTGGGGGGAGGGTAGGCAGAGGAGGGTCCCCGTTTGGGGGGGTTGCTAAGTCAGGCTAAGATTGGCTGAATCTGATTGGCTACTTGCGACCCCCCCCCCCAAACGGGGACTGCTTTTGCCTACCCCCCCCCCCCTCACCAAACGAGGAGCCATTATAGAAATACAGTGAAACTACCGTAATCCTCTGCTCAACCCCCCCCCTCCCCAACGGGGAGGGGGCATCCCTGCAATCTGATTGGCTGCAACACCTGCACAAAATATCCTTGAGTTCGGAACAAACATTTCGGAACCTACGATAACAGAAAATTTTTCCTGAACGTTGAACAAATACTGTAATTACTATCAATTGCAATACCACAAATGGAAGACACAACATTGCTATGAAGTAGAATAAATAATAGTGATTCAAAAATCACAACTATTACAACAGTAAATATACTGATACAGTGAAATGGCAATCAAATGGTGAAGATTGTCCATACCAACAGGTACCACCCACAAGGTCCAACACCAACGGAGGACTAGGAGCAAAACCCGGGATGACCCTAACCTCCACAACAGACCAGCCAGTTCGAATAGAAACCTCCGCAAGGCATACAAAATCAGTCACCTGTGCTGTTCGGACCAAAAACAAACGGAAACAAAACTCTGCCCACCAGAACAAGGCTGAAGCTCTGTCAACAGAGCAGGTGCCTTAACCCCCGGCAACCGAATCACTCCCAGAACCTCCGTTAAACCAAGAGTACATAATATAAGAGTGTGCCACTAGGCACACTCTATGTTATCAGAGCAAAAACTATGCTCTGTACGCTAACGGCCCACCCCCCCCCCGCAAATCAGACCCTTCACTGCAAAGAATTTTGTGCGCTATGTTTGTGTTCTAAAGCTCAAAGCAGGCACAAAATTCGCGCACGCACTGCTTGTGTTTTTGAGCTTAAGCACATAAACATAGACCGAGTGAGCGTACCCCCGTTTCGACTAGGTACTGATTTGCGGGGGGGTCACTAGGGTCTGATTTGCGGGGGGGGGGGTGGGCCGTTAGCGTGCAGAGCATAGTTTTTGCTCTGATAACATAGAGTGTGCCTAGTGGCATACTCTTAGTATTATATACTCTTGGTTAAACGGACCGTCCCAAGAACCTCCGCCAACCAGACTACGCCAAAAACCACCGCCTACCAGATCACGCCTGGAACCTCAGTCAACCAAATCAAGCCTGGACCCTCCAAACTCCAGTGTGGAATATTTCCTTAATTTCCATCTAAAATTATTCAAAGGTGAGTGTCTACCTGACAAATGTCCAATTAAAATTGTCCAAGGCCGGACATAGCTAATTTTTCACTTCTTCTAAAATGATTTAAAAGCCTCATATAGTGTAGTCTTTTTCCCTTAGTCTTTTTCCCGACAACCGAGCACTTTGAGTTGCAAAATTCTAGCTTGAACGTCACAGATTGTTCAATTTCATTGACGGATCCGTAGGATCCAAAATTTCGTGTTTGTGGCCGATTAGTGCAGATTAGTACATTCTTCCAATCTGACAGCCTAATGTATTGCGTTGATCATTTCGAGGACCATGTGTGAATTCATTTTTATACCTAATATAAGTATTATTATTATTATTATTATTATTATTATTATTATTATTATTATTATTATTATTATTATTATTATTATTATTATTGTTATTAGATTTTTAGTTTTAGATTAGTATTAATCTACATTAGTCATATATATATATACTAGTCATATAATCAGTCGAATATATATTGCTCGTGTTTGTGCTCCAACAGAGATATTGCATACACCAATTACACCATAATTCCACTTTGATTTCCATTCATGTCCATATTGGGCGATATATTCTGCGATATTTGGTACAGCTGATCCCCAGTAATTTTTTCCAAAAGTAATTATTCCATGTGTGAGACTTTGAATGTTGGTCATGGTTTTCTTTATGGCTTCAGTGCTCTTGTAATGGTCATAACCAGTCCCTTGCGAAGCACAGTCTAGTAGTTTTTGTTGATATCAGAGCTCAGGAGAAGCCAGCTGTTAGGTAGAAACTACAGCTAATTGTATTTAGTTACACGACTAACATTTACTGGATCAGAGTACAGAGTGAATATAACTTTTTAAAATATAAATTTGTCAATATGAGACTGTTTATTTCAACAGTTTTGAATTGCTGAAACAATATCAACTAGCTGATTTCCTAGTTAGTTTTAATATGATGAGAAGGTCCATGAGTAGTAGATGAGGCTACTCCATCTATGTGACACAATTAAAAGGACTCAACTAAGCATGCATGCTTTCCTGAAGTAGTTTTAATAAGTATGTAGCTAGCTGCACTGCCATTGCCGGTTCTACTCTACCATGTTCATCACTGAACTTCTGTCGCTGCACTAACTTCATTAATCTGAAAATGTGCTTTAAACGGTGCAAAGCGTCAGGTTCAGGTTGTGTCTTAATATTTACTCCAATTGTAAAATCAGCAAAACAGTTAAAATATGAAAACTTAGGAGATTTATCGACTTCAGTCAAAGTTCCAATACTTGGCTGATCGAGCTCGTATATAGATATCTGGGGCTCACGTTGCTGCACTGAAAGCAGGACAAAATTGTACAAACAAGCAAAAGTGTCTGCAAAAGGTAAATGTAGACTCAGTAACATTTAGAGTAATTGTAGGCCTGCTGCGCAGCAGAATATTATTCACTGTATTTATTATTATTATTATTATTATTATTATTATTATTATTATTATTTATTTATTAGGTTTGTCCAAAAAGCTTTCGTGACTGAAACTTGTGGCCGTCCCACATTACATAATACCTTAGGTTCCATTATTTCCAGTAAAGTCATTGCTATTTTGCTATGCTACTGCTATAGAGAGTAAGCTACCAAAATAAGGTATCATGGTCTGCAAATACCCACTTTTAGAAATTAATAAAATTTGCCTGATATTGAATTCCTCTTTCGTTACATACGTGACCTGTGATAATGGCTTTAGTTGTCATTATGAAATTGCGATTAAACGTCTGCAAGAAGCTGATCTTGACACAGTTGTTGCCAGTTGAAACTTAGAACCGGTTGGCTGTTTCTTACTACAGTTCGTAATCTTGTGGAAAATTGAAAGCACTTATTTACACAATGAGTCATCGTTAACAATACAATCCAAAGGCAAAGCAAAGATAAGAGACCAGCTGCGCTGAGGCGCAGCAGGAAAAAGATACGTATACTGCTTTATTAGTTTGCAATTCTCGAAAACTTCAAGTTATTTGTCTGGCCCGACAATGTTTTATCTAACATCTCCATAGATTATTCAATTCAACCACAACCTACAGAGCAGGAGCTTATTGTGAAGAGTATTTGAAATCTGGAGCAAAAAACCTGACACAGCTTCAATTCGTGGATGAAACGGCTTCTTATACCTTAAAGATTGAAACAAAGTTTTAAACCGAACAAATGTTCTAAAATGAAATATAAACTGCTATTGCTACTGCAATCTTGTTAGGCTGCTACTTCGCTCGCCTAGTGTAGTGTTCTAAACATCGAATTATCCGTAACAATCCACCGTTATATTCTGCTGTTTGCGCAACTTAATGCTAAACTTAGGTGAGTCCAGCGCGTAAAGGTGATAGTGGCTCCCTCCATCTACCCTCCATTCTGCTCAGGTATGACTTTCACTACAAATTTATTTCTAAACCGACACGTATAACAGTTATTGGAAAGATTCAATGCAAAGAATTAGAGATAAAGGAGAAATGTTGCAGAATGCAGAGGAACCGGTATCATTCAAGTAGTAGCTACAGTAGTATCCAAGCAGGAATTCCTCCAAATCCTTCATCGAAAGACTTGTGCATTCTACAAAAGAACATATGTGTAGCTAAAGCCAAATGCTATCATCTCGCGGAATGCAAAAATGTGGAATCCAATATTTTTATTTGGGATCCTTCAAGATTCAGCACTTTTAAACAACAGCTGCAGGGAACATGATACAGGAGACAAAGTTTCTCACAGTCTCCCTCACAAAGATGACTCAAATGCAAATGAACCAACTGGCGGAGATGGTATGATCTGGCTCAAACTGGAAGTTTGATTACAACTACATATGATGACAGTACTTAGTGTGCAAATCAGGAAGAGCAAATACATTTCTGAATGCCACTATTTAATGAAAGTAGTCCTATATACAGTGTAAGGTGTAGATTAACTGAGTCTGCAAGAATATTTAGATAAATTTACTTTGGCAGACATGTATTGTGAAAGTTGTACATTTAGAAATTTTGAACATAATTAGGGAGCGTGTGTGTTATTTTGAAGAAATTTAATAACTTCTGTGTCAGCACTATGACATTAGATTTTCCAACAAGAAAGAAGACGGGCGAATAAGAACGCTGCACTAAGTCTCTCTCAGTCTATGGTTTAGCTACTTAACAGATGGGTTTTACATAAAAATACCCCGGGTCCCTTTTTTAGTTGCCCCGGTTGCTGCTTTCTAGCTAAAGTGGAAGCTTGTCAAAGTTGGGAAAAGTAGGGAAAAATCAGGTTGCACATATATTTTAGCAAATTTTTCCAATTACAAAGAGCGATTTTATACTAAATTTTATACGTTTATAAATTTTATACGATTTTATACGTTTCGCTGTATCCATCCAGGACCCGAGCCCATGTCAATGTATGACAACTACTCAGTTGGTTCAATGTGCGTTGCGTTGTCTGTTGCAAATTTCAGCATGCAAGCGTAGTGGGCAAATTTGTTTGAAGTGATGGGTCCAATTTCTGGGGATCCGCCGTTTGCTAACAGACATAGTTTTTGCTCTGATAACGTGCAGTAACATTAGTGTCATCTATCAGTAAGCTTATAAATTATGTACTATTGGTATGCACTGCAGAATTGTGCACACCCTCAGTTGCCATCTCATCTACCAGTAAACTGATCCCGCGATTGACTATCACTATAGTAAAAGCAACAGGCTAGATAAGACTCTACAAAATCACATGTTTTGCCTCATACTTGGTTCTTCATGGCAACAGCTCATAAAGCCATATTAGTATGACAGTAAGCCTAGTCTCAGTTGTTAGAGCAAAAATTATGCTTTGTTCGTTAGCGGCTGACCCCCCACAAATTGGACCCATCACTGCAAAGAAATTTAAGCGCTTGCATGCTAAAGCTCGAAAACACGACTTCTCAGTTGTTTCCGTGTGAGTCTGTTGCTAGTTTTAGAACACAAACATAGCGCCTAAATTTCTCTCAAGTAATGGGTCCAATTTGTGGGTGGGGGGGTGTCAGCGGTTAGCGGACAGAGCATAGTGTTTGCTATGATAACAGAAACTAAGCTAAATGTCACACTCTTATATGCACACTTGTTGATAGTGAAATGAAGTCTTTGAACTTGATGGAACAAAACAAACTCCACAACGAACAAAATTGTATTATATAAACGACATATAACATAAATATGGGTAAGTGAATGCTGAAAACGTACAGAAAATAGCAATGGCAAACAAAAATACAGCACAGGCAAAGCAGAATAGCGCGTACGCAGAAAATTTTAATATTAGCAAAAGTTTGAGTGCAAGTACTGAACAAACGGTTATAGTCAGTGAACATTCTAGTCAAGGTTTATCTTTCACTGTATTTTCAGATTTAGCATTGAAGGTCGACGGTACCATAACATGCGGTGCATCGGATGCAGCCGCTGAAGTAATTACTGCAGTGCGCACACAACCAACAGAACTTCCATACTGTTTATTTTTACAACTAAATTTGCACAGCTCGTAATCACGGAACTTGGGATAGTTGCGAGCGTATACAAATAAGTTAACACAAGAACCCAGCGGCACCAACGTTTTAACTTCATTGGAAATCTCAAAGTAGTGTAAAATCCCTGGAATAGCTACCAATAGGATGGTCAGGCTTATAACAACGAGACATGTTGCTGTTACCTTTAGTTCACGCTTAAAAGATGTCAACGTGCTGCCTGAAAGTTTGGAAACTGTCGTAAATTTTCTGCAAAATAGAGACCCAATGGTCAATAAGTATAATACCATGCTTGTGGCACCTCCTGCTGCTAACCATAGTTTTCTAACATTACTTAAAAAAGGTGTAGTCATTTCTTTGGTTTTACATGTATAATCGATGTACTTGAACGGGTCAGAACGCTGTAGTACATACGTCACACAGCATGTACAATACACCGCTGTAAACAAGTAAGGAACAGAGATGAGAAAAACGATATATTTGATTGAAGTTCTAATATACACAGTTACCAGTGTTACGGAGAAAAGTCTGTCGAATGCCAAGGCGTTGACCATAGATATGGAGCTTAAGTCTCCAAGCCACTTTAGCAGAGGAAGCACTTGGAGCATGCATTTCAGAGGCGTTGAACAGTTGTTGGCTCCTGAAGACAATAGTATTCGCAATCGAAAAGCTCCGTTTACCAAATAAGAGAGGCCCACTATCCAGTCACTAACTAAACAAGATTATAAATTATATTATTATTATTATTATTATTATTATTATTATTATAAAATATTGTTATCTATTCACGTTTGAAATGCTGGCGTTGATCACCTTTCATACCGTGCAAAATAAATTCTCTGGCTGCTTCTTTGAGGTTTTCTGATGATCAGTCAATCAGTCATTTTAATATAGATGCGTTAACCTTGAGCTGAAAGGACAAGTGTACTCGATTGATCTAACCATAGTTGTGGTCTATTTTTTACTTTTTATTTTATCACCGTGCATGGCTGTTTTCGCCATAATCATCAATTTTTTAAACTACATGAAAGATATGACAATATCTGTAGAAAGACAATATCCGTAAAACCCTTCTGCTACAGCATTACTGTTAAAATTTTAGTTTTAACGTCTATTCTTTAATTTGTTCGTCGTCGCAGCCCTTGTACGAGTTTTGAAAACAGGAATCTTAATATAAATTGAAGATTGCAGATTTTTAGAGCGTGTGTAAGTCCGAATCAACTTGTCCTCTTTACCTGACCGACTACAAAGGGAACCGAAAACCATTTGTGACGCGAATTTATTCAAATACAACAAAAGAAAGCAGAATTCGATTCTCCGAAAATTAAATACAAACGTTTACAGGCACCATTGTATCACGCATCAAACACAAATCTTTTTCAGGATTGGGAAAATCCAAATTGGTTGCCAGACTACTGATCCATAAATAATGCACACAAATGATCCTCATAACACTACCGTCTCCCATAAACGCCTCACTCAACTCAAGTCAACTTAATATTTTTACTACGCGCCTTTTATAGTGAGCAATTAGCTAGCAAGCCAGTGTCTCTACACAAAATCTTGCATTTATTGATTGCATGAATTTTCACTAATTTGAATGGAAATCAACTAAAATAATCGAAATATTTCCACACTGGCGCTATTTTAACTTAAATACTCGACAATCGTTTCTGGATTGGTGAACGCTCACGCACCCATTGGTGCAGACTGTAGAAGTTTTGAAGGTGCAGTAATTAAAACAGAAGGCTGTATCCATATAAACTCGAGTTAAGGAGGGTCCATTTTTGTGCCATAGTTTCAACTTTTTTCCGATTTCGCTGATGTTTACATATTTTATTTTCCAAACAATATATTTTAACCTGTTTTTAAAATTAATGACGTAAGCCTTATGGTTGTCGAGTAATTTAAGCTCAACGAACAGGTTTCATGTGTTAAACATAGGCAGTGGAAAAGTTATCTTTTTTCGCGTGCGCCAAAAATACTCCCGACAAACATTGAGAATCTGAACAAATTTTACATTAAAATAAAGCTGAAATGTTAAACTGCGTATTTTGGAATTAGAATTTTAATTCAGACCTTTAAAATTTTTTAATTAATTTTTGAAAGATAAAAATTTAAGATGATGCTAAAATCGTTAAATCTAAAACCACGGACTGTTTGATCATGGCTTTCATCGTCATCGCCTTAAATCGAAATGCCACAACAGTTGAATGGTGCCACTGATAGCGACAAACTTATTTTTTATTTTATATCTGTGTTAAAACACATACGTCCTCTTTTGAATAGAACTAGCAGAAAATTCTTAAAACAACGGTTTAGGAATCATTAAGACAGATAAATAAAAATAAAAAATTGTGCTAGAAGCTAACCTGCTAGAGCCCCCAAAATTATGAACTGTTTTTGTCGCAGCTCCTTGTGGCTGAATATGCTCGCAATGATGTAGGAATTCGCCATGACGGCTAAACTACCAAAGATCATGTACGCCACATACCGAGCAAGTTCGGATACTTCAGGTACTGGTGCTATGGTTGTTGAATTGTAGAAGCATATAGGTTCCTCCATCGTAGGATGATGATGAAATTGCTTTAGACTAAGCGTATACAGATTTCCAGCGCTGCCACAAGTTTCAAATAGTAACAAAGCTAAGATAATTATTAAAGTATAAAGTTGCATAAGCAAATAATTTAGTTAATTAAAATGAAGCAATTACTGTCTGTTTTATACTTCATTAACATAAAAGTAATGTACGCCAGTCTCAACTAAAGATGCATCCATGACTATTGCTACATATTTTCGCCGCTAATTTATCTCAAAGCAAACATGGAATGTACACAATTAGACAAACCATAGTTGTCAAATTATTTGTACTGCAATCTGATATGCTACGCTAAAAGACATATTTCACTCCATGGATGTATAATAAGTGATTACAAATAAAGTAACTCAAATGTTGAAAAGAATCTGAATCAATAATCTTGCCAACTGCCATGGTATCAGCTTCAACTTCTTAGCTTGCAGACAGAGTGATGCAGTAGAGCTGCTTTATTCGACGAATGTACATAATTCTCTACAAAATTGCTGCCAGTACCCTTTTTCACTGCAGCATCCTTCACTCAATTTTCGAAACACTTTTGCAAAGTGCAAGTGGTTGCTTTCAATTCAGAACTAGGGACTTTGTTTCATGCTGCTTACATAACAAAAAATTGTTATGTAAGCAATGGTAAACATAGCTAATAATTTGTGCATTTTACATAAATCCTTGAATTAATATGAATATGGGCACTTACCCTTGTTTATATGGCAAATTGTATTTAGCTGCATCCAAAAGCCAGAATAATCGCTTAAATAGGATCATAATTCACGAAAGATTAACTTAAGAAAAATAATGGACTTCAGATCACATAACGATAACATGTTTTGGTTAGCTAAACTTTTAAAAATGTTGTTCATGAAATTATGATTTCTGTTCCACCTTCAACACACAAATTGGTAGATAGAAAAATCAATCCAAATTCAAACTGCAACTGAAATTTTTAATACGGCTATGCTGCTAATTTCTCAGAGACGCTTATATTTTAGCTTATAATACGATGCTTTATTAAACAATAGACTATAAAAGTGTTGCCTTTTTTGATGCCTCATATCAATAAAATGTAAAGTAATGCTCGATATGGGCCCTTTTCAATTATACCTTAAATAAACTATTTCATTCTTATATTCCTTTTAGGACACTTAGGTTTGCATTTTATCAGCTCCTGTTAAACTACCGTTGTTTGAACAACCATTGTTTAAATTAAATACAGTCAGTTGCCTAACTAAAAGTTTCCTTTTCTTGCGAACCAGAGAAAGGCCAACCACCAGAAATTTTATCCCACCCTGAAGCTTCTGGAATGATTTGCATTACTGACACTGATCCATGTGTTTACATTGCTAATAGCTGAATGCCCTTGTCATTCGTAATACATAAATTTTAAGTTCGGTTTCCTTTCTTGATAAATAAACATCGGCTTTACATTGGTATCTAATTTTGACATGTAGTTGTAGATTTGTTAGTGCCAGGAGTATATATTATATACGTTTTGATAATGATGAGAGTTGACTCTATGCATACTCTCTGCTATCAAAGCAAACCGCTGAGCGCTATCGACTGACCCTCCCACAAATTTGCCCCCTCACTTCAAACAAATTATCACGCTTGCTTATTGCCTGGACTGAAACTGTCAGTCAGGACTCCAGCAAGTGTAGAAAACGTTTCCCTGAGTGCTAATATGTTGGTGCAACCAAGAGTACATAATGATAAGAGTATGACACCAAGCCTTGTGTCTCTAATCGGAGCAAAAACAATGCTCTGTTTGCTAACAGCTGACCCTCCACAAATTGGGCCCATCACTTCAAGCAAATTTAAGCGCTATGTCTGTGTTCTAAGGTGATATGGATCGGATCGGCGGACCGGATCGGATCGACCGATCCGGGGCTGGATCGGATCGGATCGGATCGCCAGCCATTTTCCGGATCAGATCGGTAGTCAATTTTGGCTGCCGATCCGATCCGATCCACATCGTTTCGAGCTTTAGAACTTCTAAAGCTCGAAAACCCAACTACTCAGTTGGTTCAATGTGTGTCTGTTGTGATCTTTAACATGCTGGTATCTCTTTGTGTAAATTTTACCTTACAGGCTCCAATTCTTTATGAAAATGGATGAAACTTGCAAACTATATTATTTTGGCGCCCTTTAACATTCTGGGACCAGTCCCGCATTTTAGGTGAAAAGATGCCATTTGCCATTATTCTCTCAGTATGTAGTCGTTACACCTGATTGGTTATGATGACTGTAAAGAGAGCACGAAGTGAACACTTTTGTTTTACAACCTTTGAGCTGTCTCTAGTGGTAAAGTCAGTATAAGATAAAAACGACTTTTGGGGTAAAAAATGGTTATTTTCGAAGAAACCAGTTTTTTCAAAATTACTGCCAGATCCTAGAGACAATGTTGGCTTATTTATACTCAATCTATACACAACCTAATTGCACATTTTATCAATACCTATTAGCTGGGATTCGTTGCTTTAAGCTAGATATTTGGCTGAAAGACCATTCGGCAAAACTGCAACTATTTTGTTATGAAAATCGATTTCTCCAAAATGTATTCGCGTAATTTTTGGCTGGATGAAACATCGCACTATATATTGCGAAGGGACATTTTTCATAGTTTTAGCTAAAACTTCTCCAGTTGCGAGAAATCTGAATCTACAAACCTGCGAAATTTCCTGTCATAGCACATTTGCTGGATTTTCTGGGGTATTGAGACGTGTTGAGCCAAATCCAAGAAATGTTCCCCGGCCGATATGTCCTTCATATTATGGTACGAGAAGAAATTTTGGCTGATTCTACAGTTTTGAGAAATCGATGTTCAAAAAGTTTTGGTCTGTACTCAGCCAGCCTGATGTCAGAAAATTTTAGCCTTTTTTTTGCTAATTTTGCTAGCTTCGTAAGCTCATGTATAACGATGTATATTAAAGCTCTTTCCAGGTCCCAAAATTGTGAAAGGTATAGCGTTTCAAAAAAATCACCACATAACCACTGCACGAAAAGGATACCACCACCTTAAAACACAAATATAGCGCTGAAATTTCTTTGAAGTGATGGGTCCAATTTGTGGAGGGGGGGGTCAGAAGCGAACAGTAGCGAACAGTAGCGAACAGACCATATTTTTGCTCTGATAGCAGAGACTAGGCTTAGTGCCATACTCTTATCATTATGTACTCTTCTTGATAGTGAAATGAAGTCTTAGAACTTGATGGAGCAAAACAAACTCCACAACGGGTGCAACGAGATGTTTCGAAGCTGCGCACGGCTGAAATACGTTTTGAAACGGATTTGTCGAGATGGTGTTAAAAGGCTAGAAAACTGTTTCGGAAAGTTTCATCAAATTTCAGCTTGCTTGGGTTCCATACGCGCCCAAAAAGGAATCATCATTTTAACTATGTATAAACTTTGGATTTGGTCTAATTCTAAGCTCCTATCAATCGAATTGCCGCTTCAAACCAAATGGATTTCTCAACTGTATAAGTATACTTATTTATTATTATTATTATTATTATTATTATTATTATTATTATTATTATTATTATTATATTATATTATTATTATTACTAGAAATTATTTCAACTGTTACAGGAATCGAATTCGAATTGAAATTAACTGTTACGACAGTTTTGGCAAACTTTTTCGTAACTAATTGTAAAACTAAGGAGTCGTGTCAAAAATAATGCTCATAATGCGATGTATTTTATACGATTTGCAAGCAATCGTATATACGAGTTTTAGACAAGGTTTATACAATTTGAAAGGTGAATTATGCGATGTGTATACGTTTACTAAACCGGTCATATTTCTAGCTTGCTCCTTACTTCAAGAAAGTTGAACTAGCAGCATGTTCTCAAAGCCTGCTGTAGTGATTCGTTTTTATGGTTTGTCCAAAAAGTTGTCTGCAAGTTTCCAGACACTACTGTACTTGAAGCAATGGTCAAAAGAAACTGAATGGCTAAGCTTTTTGCCAGTTTTTGCTAAACAGTGAAAGGTTGTGTATTGTTGGAGTTGGATGGCTCTAAAATCAGCTGTTGTATTAATAGGGAGTATTAATGCGAGAAGTTCATCGACAGTTTCCTCAAATTTCTATGTCCTCTAGTCCACAAAAAATGAACAGGGATGCGAAAACGTGGATTAATAATATATGCCGAAGCTCTTATCACAACAACAAAAAGTCGGTTCCTCAAGCGTTAAAGTTTTAGCCGAACTGAAACAAGTTTTTATTCCGCCTGGAGGCGGAATCATTGCTTCGGAAACTGGATGGTTATCACTATGACTCCAATCGCTAAACACCATGTTCTGTATGTTTACTACTATTTCTCAGTACCTTTTTTTAGCCGTGGGGGCTATACATAGTCCACAATCAAGAAAATAGGTGAACTTAATTTTTGGAACTGATGCTGAGGAAGAACGTTGTAATTTTTGCGGCGCATTACATTTTTAAATAAAAGGGGTAGAAGAGTAAATTTTGCATTTTTGATCCACCCCCCCCTGCTGAAATACAAAACAGAAAATGAACAGATGGATTTGGAACAATATGCACATTAGTTCTCAGAGCAGAAGTGCTCAGTTTAAGAGACTTGAGTTTGCTTGCTGTGGTCGATTTGAAGATAAAAGAAAAAGGAATATAGGTTTCACAAATGATTTGAGATGAGTTATGATCTGACGGTTGAAAAATGCTAACATCTTAGCTGCTATATAATATATCCATCGAATTAGTTGAATATATCATCCCATTTGCCATTTCATACAATGCTGCTGATAAGTGATTGCAAATCTGGTTGCAATCCAACCTGGACTGTCGCGACAAATTAGATTGCTGAGCTGTGTACTCGTCACAGATGAGACAAATCTCAGGAGCTAATAAATTTTTGGGTGAACTTTACGGATCGGGATGTGCGTTTGATACAATAGAGCCCACTGCGAATAAAAGTATAACTATTTCAATAACTTTAACACTTCACGGACCACTCTGGTATTCCTTCCACCCCTGTACACCACTGCTCTGATGCGGAATAATGCCCCTTTTTAGGGGCCTGCTTGTTTGTTTTACAGCTATACTGTAGTGACTGCAGATTAATGTAAACCTTATATAATGTTAGCCTTGTGATTTTGTTCTTGTAGCATGCTATCAACAATTTTGCTGTGAATGAATGACAAACCAGCTGTGTGCTAAACTTTGTTGACTAATAAAAAGTCTGTTGGAAAGAATTGAATAAAATAGCGTACATACGTAGAGGTCTAGTCATGTTCTTGTAACTAATATAAAAACCATTGGATTAAGTGGACAAAATCAAGAAGCATACGTTCAGGATTTATTGGAAACTTGTTTGCTGAAAATCGTATACACGATTTGTATACGATTTTTTCCAAGCAAAAATACAATTTGGTACTCTTGCATATACGATTTTTGATCGTATAATCCAATCGCATATACGAAAAATAACGTATTTATTTTTGACACCACTCCTAAGTATGTCTGCATCCACTACTACATGGACACTGGAGCTTTTGGGAACCCCACTGTTGCCATATCGAACTGAATTTTTCGACAAATATCCAAGGCATTGTCCTAATCCTGGAGGAACTCACTCTATTTTGTGATGTGCTATGCGTTAGTTTACACAATCTTCAAATACAACAACGGAAACCTTTTGAAACCCTTGAAGACTTGGCAAAATGCTTGATTTCCAAATAATGTCATTTAATTACCTATGAGTTTGCTGCGTCACAACAAAAGGTTGGTTACATTTTTCCGAAGTTTCACAAACTTCCTCCACAAAACAGAACTAAACTTTACGATCTTTTTGTCGAGGCTGAAGCTATAAACCCTCCCACAATCATGCCACAGCAAAGCTATCAAAACGTAGAACGCATTCTTTATGACTTCTCGAGAAACTATTCCTGGCCGATTTATCTGACAGAAAACTTTCATGCTTCAACGTTAATGCAAGAAAGTCGAGGACGATTATCCATTACAGTATTCAGTAACATTCAATATCATCCACTTTCCTTTCAGTATCGATCTGCTAACAGCCAGCTCGTTAAGGCAATTAGCCGGGCGTTTTCTATTGGTTCAGTTGATGAATTGTTCCAGAGAGAGTATCGGAGATTTTCAGGAAAACTGTAGTCAACCTCAACCGGAGCGAAAAGTTTTGCAAATGATCAAATTTCACATAGCCAACGGAGCAATAGAAACACTAATCATATGTGAGCTCGTATTGGATTATGGCAGATACTGGACACATGTGGTATAATGCTTGTAGGATTTGGAGTTGCAACAATTGGCCTTTTCACCGAAATGATATTATTCAAACTGAAATAAATATGTCCCCATAACAACTATTATACCTGGATACCGATATCTGGATCTGGATCTATCCACCTATAGTTAATTTGTAGTTAGCTAGGTTCAACTGAACTTGCTTGAAAGTTGGCAAAGCTGCTGTGGAAATGGCAAGATATCACGATTCTTCAAGAGCTGCAGAAGACAATTCATTAATGCTAATGCATGTCTGACAAATGAAAGGAGAGTTCATACGAGTTTTAAAAGTAAGACAATCTTCAGAGCGTGTCACGGGAAATGAAGGAGAAATGAATTAATCCTGTTGCTGTAAATAGAGAAAATAGTGTGGTGTTGGCCTTGTGCAGCACAGTTTAAACTTGTTGCACACCTAAGGTTAGCCATTAATGTGTATCACATGCACTAAATGTGTTTGCACACAGATATCACCTACCACATCAAACTGTGCATGACACAGCGCTAAAATCTGGCAAGCTTATTTATTTGCCAACTAATATCCCATAGTAAATCGACGAAGAAGTTTATGTTGAGAAAGTTGCAACTTTTCCAAAAACAAAACTGTCAAAGAATGAGTTTCATGTGACATGGACTTGAAATGGTTTTTGCCGTTGATACAGGAAACTAGTTGCAATCAAAGGTGCAAAATCCAGTTGCGGCAAAACTTTCCGATGTCCAAGGTCCAATGGATCCGATTTCGGGTGCAGTTTGTATTAGGCTACGTGCTAACATAGAATCTACAAGCAATATTTTGTGCAAACGATTAAGTTCCCGTCGGATGAATATTTGAAAAAATTAAAAACCTGCTGCGCAGTTAATTTTTTCATAAGTGAGGTGGCAATTGCTTAGGTTCTGCAAAACGTCGTTCTTTACGTTAGCCTGCTGGCGAAAAAAATTTATACTTTTATTCCACATTCTAGTCATAATTTCGGTCATTATTAGTGAACTTCCTATTAATAGGAACATAAGCGTAGATTTGCTTGCTTGCGTTTGCGTAGACTTGTCAGTTGGAAGCCTTTAGTTAACATATTAGTCATTCAAACAGAACAAGTAGGCCCCTAAAAGGGGCAGTATCTCGCAGCAGAATTTAGAAATATTGTATAATGCCGTAGTGCAGAGATGATATCACACTCCCGATTCTGAATAACTGTATGGTCTGCACAGACAGGACTGCCGCTGACCTAAAAATTACAGACCCTAATTCGGCCCCCGCCTGTTTTTCGTTATGTCTGCGCGATCTGATCCGCCCCAGCAAAGCCTACATGTTTTAGATTATGAATTTTTCTGGCTCAAGTATTAACGTATGATTGTTTATCAATAACTGTTTATCATTGCTTTTATAATTTCAATCATTGTTTATTCAATAACAATTTTTGAAGTGATCCATTTTCAAGTCAAAGCCTGATGAAATATTAGGGTTTTATGCAGTTGTAATATGTATCAGGGAAAAGTCTTAAGGACTGAAACAAATCCCTTATTTTGTTGCCAGTCTCAGTTCAATAAACGCTGACTGCAACAGGTAATTTTTGTTGCTGCTGCTGAACTCTAGGAGTAAAACGTTTAACTGAGAGAAATGATTTGTAGACTAATTTGCATATTGTAGCAACTAATGTAGCAGTGAGCAAGATTCAAAGGTACAACCAAAGGGGGCCTTGCTTAAAAGAACTCTACCCTGCAACTTTAAATTTTAGCTCTTTAATTTTCCATTTAAAATTTCAAAAAATGAATTTTGTATTGTTTCTGATGCTAAGCAATATTACGCAGTATGGAAGACGCTTAGAATAAAGTTTCGAACATAATTTAATCCAAAGCCCCTCCCAACAAAAACAGCCAGCTATGTACTGAGCATAAGAACTATTTTGATATTTTGTCCAAAACAGTTCAAAATTCTACTCAACCTATTACAAGTATCTCGCCTCCAGGCGAGATAAAAAAGATTTCCGTTTCGAATTCTTCTGTCAGACTCCACACACAAATTGCACACATGCTTAATTACACGGATTAGAATCAACAAGTAGGCCCCAAAAGGGGCAATATTCCTTTGTAGACCTTTTATTATTTAAGTTAGAAAATTTTTTGTTCCAATTTAACATTAGAAGGTTCTGGTTTCTTTTATTATTTACCTTGACCTCGTTTCCATCATTTCTTTCGGCTTCGTATTACAATTATCCTCCGAACTAGCCTACCGCGCGTTTGTAACCTCACAGCATAGACATCGCAAAGCAATGAAAATATATATCACTTGGTTTAGTAGTAAATCGTTAAGAACCATATAGCAAATGCATAAATTAGACAAACAAGTCATTTATTTTCGGTAATAATTTTTGAAAACTTGTCATTGTTGTACTTAATTTTGTTTTGCCGATTCCGCACAAAGATTCTAAATCAATGAGGGCGACTTTGTATACAACGCCTGGCAAACCGAACTTGTGAAGTCCAGTGCAAGCCTAGTAATTACCTATTATGCACCTTCGTGTTACTCCCAAGCAACGCTGGTGCTCAAAAACATGCAACCGCGTGGATTGCTGACAGCCGAAGACTGCGAGGAGGCTGCCAGTTCTTCTGCTTAAATAGTTTCTAAACCTAATTTGCATAATCTGAATACAAAAAAATCAGACCTAAGCTAGCTCTGTGCTGAAGATAGGGCTTCTAAACAGAGAAATGACTCATAACACACAGGACATACTAAATTCCGTTTTATACATTCCTGCTCATGCAGGAATAAAAATCTGGCAAAGTAAAAATCCACACAGAAATCATGTAATCCCTATCTTAAACCATTGCACACAAGCATTTATGGAAAAATGCATGTTTAACGAACAAAGTGTTTGCTGAAGCTCGACCTGAGCAAACTTAAATGACCTGCTGCGCTGAGGCGCAGCAGGAAAAATCTGCAACAAGCACTAATAAAAGGTAGTGAACTTAATTTAATTGTAGCTGTCTAATTGAACAGAGTAGCAAAAGTTGCAAAAACCAATGTGTTGCCCAGGTGAGGCTTACACTAGAAATTTATTTTTAAACCAACACTTATAACAGCTATTGGAAAGGTGCGAGCATTAAAGATAAAGGAGAAATGTTGCAGAATGCAGAGAAACTTGTACATGTTATGGAGTACCCATTCAAGTAGTCGCTACAGCAAGCAGGAATCCCTCCAGAACGGTCATCGAAAAACTTGCGCATTCTACAAAACAACATATGTGTAGCTAAAGCCACAAGCGATCGTCTCGCGAAATGCATATATGGGGTCAATTGATAAAAATCCTTCTCGAGTTCTCAAGTTCTCGAGTAGTCTGTTTTCAGTGATAACAACTTCTTCTGTATTGAAAATTATATGCAAATGTATCTACGGACAATTTTATGGTGATTTATTTAGTCAACTATGCAAATCATTGAAACAGGAAGAAAAATTTACAAATTTAGATTTTCAAAGATTTCTCGCGTAGGCCTCAAGTTGGCAAAAATTTCTCTGGTCGAAATCGACCAGAGAACTTGACTCGAAAACTCGAGAACTTTTTCAGCGTGACAGGCAATGCGACTTGCGGATCTGGAAAACTTTCAGCGTAGTTTAGCTACTAGACTCGAGAACTCGAAAACATTTTTATGAAACTAGCCCCTGGAATCCAATGTTTTTATTTGGTATTCTTCAAGGTTAAGCACTTTTAAACGACTGCTGCAGGGGACATGAGGCAGGAGCACAGTTTCTCAGAGTCTCCCGTCCAAAAACTGATTCAGATGCAAATGAACCAACTGGCGGAGATGGTAAGATCTGGCTAGAGCTGGGAGTTTGAATGCAACTACCTATGATGAAAGTACTTAGTGTGCAAAGAAGGAAGAGCAAATACTATGCATGTTTTCTGAGTGCTACAATTTAATAAAAATAGTCCTATATACAGTGTAAGGTTTAGATTCAATAAGTCTGCAAGAATACTTAAATAAATTTACTTTGGCCGACAAGTATTGCGAAAGTTTAGAAATTTTAGAACATAAATAATTAGGGAGCGTTTGTGTTACTTATCTTGAAGAAATTTAATATTTCTGTGTTAGCGCTATGACGTTAGATATTCTAACAAGAAGGAAGACCCTGCACTAAGCCACTTAGCAGATGTGTTTTACACAAAAATGCCCCGTGACCCTTATTAGTCGCCCAGACTGCTGCGTTCTAGCTAAATTGGAAACTTGCCAAAGTTGGAAAAGTAGGGAAAAACTAGTTTGCGCATATTAGCTAATTTCTCCAATTACAAAGATTACATTACAACTAAAAATTGTCCTCAAGTATTTAACAGAAGTATCTAATAATATAGTTAATGTCTCCAGAAAAAATTTCTTCAGGCTGCAAGAATCTGAAAAATTGAACTTTTTGTATTTTGTAAATCTTTTCGAAATCAAAAATTAGTTTCGCTGTACCCCCAGGACCCGATCCTATGTCCTGTACTCTTGGTATGTACCGCAGAATTGTGTACACTCTAAGTTGCCATCTCATCCACCAGTGTACTGACCACGTGATTGACTATAACTGTAGTAAGAACAACAGGATAGGTAATACTCTACAAAATCACATGTTTTGAATCAGACTTGGTTCTTGATGGCAAGAGTACATAAAGGTAAGAGTATGACACTAAGCCTAGTCTCAGTTAGAGCAAAAACTATGCTCCGGTCGCTAACAGCTGACCCCCCCCACAAATTAGACCCATCACTTCAAAGAACTTTGGCTGACAAGTATTGCGAAAGTTTAGAAATTCTAGAACATATATAATTAGGGAGCGTTTGTGTTACTTATTGTAGCGCAAAAATGACAAAAACATTTAGTTACTTTGACTGAGATGTGTTCTTCCACTACATTGTACTACTACTGCCAGTTAATTGATTAGTTATACGTTAAGCCTTGAATAAAGCGTGTTGTTTTTTTGGAACGCTAGTTTGCCAACTCAACCATTGTTGCCATTTACTTCCCGTCGCAGCCCACAAAAGCTGCATTTGGTGCATCGGCCGGGAAGGCCGGCCGGCTCTCCTAATTTTTATTTTGGTTCTTGCCTTATGGGATGGACATTATTACCGATGATTCGGATGTCATGGTTTTGGATAACCGAAAAGATTCTTTGCTGTGAAGTCAAAAGAAATGAAATCTCTTTGGACACTGAACTCTGAACACATGTCTCCATAAGGTACGAAGTATGCGAACCAAGCGATTCTGTTTAAAATGTTATGTATAGGATTGGTAGAAGGGAAATTGAAAATTTGGGGTTAAATTTTGACCTAATAAGGATGCAGCAAGAGCCACAGCCAAACATGCAAGCAGTCGTCCCTCCTCTGTTTTCTTTTGTTGCTTGTCCTTCCCCGCAACGTTTGAATTGTAACAATAATGAAGATATTCGTGAGTGGTTTGATAGTTTTGATAGGTATGCAAATGCTCAAAGGTGGTCACCCGATGACAAAATTCGAATCCTGCCCTCGTTTTTTGAAGGAATGGCTGCTAGGATGTTTGCTAGATTAAGTCAGGAGCAAAAGGGTTCTTGTGAAAATGTGAAACAGGCATTTATTGCACAGTTGTGTCCTCCAAATGAGGCCTGTTTAAAGTGGTGTGACTTAAGAGAGTGCGTCCAAGGAAGCACGGAAACAGTTTCAAGCTTTTTAGATAAACTTGAACGAATGCTTGACGTAGCGAGACCAGGTCTAACAGCAGAGTCTCGTGAGAAGGAATTGATTTTGCTGTTACAAAATCAGTCCCTTCCATACATTCGAAAATCGCTGCTGAAGCAGAATCCAACTACTTTGGCTAAAGCCATTGAAATTGCTAGAAAAGAAGAACTCTCCCTTAAACTTTTTCCCCCGTCATCAGGTGACTCTGCTGTAGAAAAACTTGAAAAACGATTCAATTAAATGCATGAGCAAAACGGCAAAATTTTGAAATCGTTAGAAGCAATGAGACAGCCAGCAATGGTTTCAGCGGTTCCGTCAAGTTCTACAGTTGACAGTTCCTCTCAGCGCTTGTCCAAGGTGGAGGAAAAATTGGAACAGCTAACCGTGCCTTTGGGTGCTCTGACACAACAGTTGGGTCAATTGGCAGTCGTTCAGGGCTCGAATAGGAATTCTCAGTTGCCCCAAACCTCCTACGCCCAGAATGTTTCAGGGTCTAGCACTTGTTATAACTGTGGTGTTTATGGGCACTTTGCGTCGCGTTGCCTGAGTCAGCCTTGTTTTCACCGAGGGCAACGGCGTCCTTTTGCCAGAGGTAGGAACGGCAGAGGCCGTCATGGTGGATATGATGGATCGGGAAATTAGTCAGCCCTTCCTTGGCTCGAGCAGGAGAGGGGTTAGACTGTGCAGTTGATTGTTCCAATTCTAATCGTAATCAATTTTTTGCCCGGGCAGTGATTTTTCTTTATGTTCTTTTTGTTTTTGCATTTGTAATATGATTTCTGCATCCGTTAATCATTTTTCATTAGTTAGCAGTCCTTTTGTTGTTTCTGGTTTTGTTGATTCTATTGCTTCTGATATTCTACTTGATACCGGCTCCAGCATTTCTGTTGTTAGTGAATCTTTTTGGAAATGTTTGCCTAGTAGACCGTCCCTTGAGCGCTCTTTGTGTTGTAGCCCAGTAGGAGTAACCGGCAGTCCTCTAGTTGTTCTTGGAGTCATTAAATCCCGCGTGGCACTGGCGAATCATTCATATGATTGCTCTTTTTATGTAGTTAAAAACTGTTGGTTTGACGTTATTCTGGGAACTAATTTTCTTTATGGGAAGCCTTTTCAACTGGATTTTGTAAATCAAAAATTAATTCTAGATACGTCCAAACTTTCTGAGTTAAACTCCGCCATTAAGCAAACTGGCGATGCAGTTAACTTGTTACGTACTTCATATGAAGAACACTCTCGCAAGCTAGATACCTTGGGGAAATCTTTGAGGAACTTTCATCATACAACTTCTCGAAAACGTTGGAAACCCGATTCTGGCAACAATTCAATCTCAGTTATTTTGTCAGAGTCTTTGATTGTTACCCCTTTCACTGAGTATGTGGTTTCTGCCGTGCTCGCTAGTGATGTGCACGATGCAGATACTTTACTTTTTGAGCCTTCAACTGCATTCCGCAGTTTCTCACAGAGTCAACCGGTAATTGCCAGAGCTCTTGTTCGAAACTCTGACATAATTCCTGTTCGCATTGTTAATTTTTGTGGCAAACCGTTAAAACTTAGAAAAGGCACCTCATTAGGAGAGGTTAACCCCTACATCGGCGAAGTTCAACAGCTTTGCGATGATGGGCATGAGAGAGCAGAATGCAATGCAGTTGTTGCAGGTGAACAAGTTCCCACACTTCCGACCGGTGTCAAGTTGGAGGGCCTGGATAAGCACTTATCGGAGGAGCAACTGGATCAACTGCGATCTCTTCTTTATGAGTTTCAAGACAGATTTTCGAAGGACGACAAGGACGTTGGAAAAACCACCGTCATCGAACATCGAATCGATACAGGGAGCTCCCTCCGATTAAGCTTCAACACTACCGTGAACCTGAAGCACGTAAGAAAGTTATAAGTGACAACATAGAAACAATGCTTGAGCGGGGCGTAATCAGCCCTTCTACAAGTCCATGGGCGGCACCCGTAGTTATTGTCAAAAAGAAGGACGGTTCAGATCGGTTTTGTATCGATTTTCGTCGTCTGAATGACATCACGCGCAAAGATTCGCACCCAATTCCACGTGTTGACGAATCTCTGGATGCCCTAGGCACGGCAAAGTACTTTACATGCCTAGACCTCTGTTCCGGCTATTGGCAAATTCCAATGGCGGAAGAGGATAAAGAGAAAACGGCATTTATTTGCCAGAGCGGGTTGTACCATTTTAATGTCATGTCTTTTGGGTTGTGCAACGCTGCAGCAACATTCCAGAGGATGATGCAATTTGTGTTGAGAGGTCTTCAGTGGAAAACCTGTTTAGTTTACATCGACGACATCATAATTTACTCAGCCACGTTTGAAGACCATTTAGTTCGTCTAAGAGAGGTTCTAACCAGGTTAAGGGATGCTAACCTCAAGTTAAAGGGCAAGAAATGTTTGTTTTGCCAGGAACAGGTAATTTACTTAGGTCATTTGGTTTCTCGGAATGGAATCGAGCCGAACCCATCTAAGTTGAATGCAGTGCGCAAGTTGCCAGCTCCGAAGTCGAAGAAAGAAGTTCACAGCTTCATTGGTTTGGCATCCTATTACCGACATTTTATCCCTAGGCTTTCCGAAAAGGTTGCTTGTTTGAATAAACTTTTAAAAACAGACTCCGAATTTATTTGGAGTGCTGAATGCCAGCAGGCGTTTGACTATGTTAAGCAAACGTTGCTGAGTAAGCCTGTGTTGAGTCGACCTGACTTCGGTTCTGATTTTGTGGTTTTCACTGATGCAAGCGAGAATGGACTAGGAGCTGTTTTGTCACAAATAAAGGATGGCGTTGAGCATGTAGTGTCCTATGCTAGCAGATCTATACGGCCTTCGGAAAGAAATTATTCCACCATTGAGAAAGAGGCTTTGGCCATTCACTGGGCCGTTGATGAGAAATTTAGGCCATACCTTTACGGGCGCCGTTTTAAAGTTGTGACAGATCATTGTCCTTTACAGTGGCTTAAGTCTATTAAGAATCCTCGAGGTAGGCTTGCTAGATGGGCCATGGATCTGGGTCAGTATGACATCACTGAAATTCAGTATAGACGTGGATCCTCTAATAGCAATGCAGATTTTCTGTCCAGGAATCCCATTGCGTCAGCTATCTATGCTGAGCATATAGGTGGGCTGTCGTTGCAAGAGGTCAGAGATGCACAAGCGGCTGACGACTACTGCAATGATACTTCTAGGACCTTGGAAACGGGAAAAGCGTCGGATTTCTGCATAGTGGAAGACCTGTTGTATAAGTTCAGTAGGCGGCAGAAGTCACGTCGTTTAGTAGTACCCCTAAGTCTGCGGACGCGTATCTTAGAGCAATGTCACAGCTCTCCATTGGCTTTTCACTTTGGTGCAAAACGTACTTTGGCAAGAATTTCGCCGCGGTTCTTTTGGCCGTCTATGGCTCGCGATGTCGAAGAATTTTGCCGTCGGTGTGAACGGTGCCAAATTTCCAAGTCCTCCAATCACCCAAAGGCTCCGTTAGTATCAATTCCGATAACTGGTCCATTCGATAGGGTTGGCGTGGACATTGTTGGTCCCTTACCCTCAACGCAGCGTAAAAACCGATTCATTGTAACCTTTATAGATTATTTTACGAAGTGGGCTGTTGCTCGTGCAGTC
>JASAND010011534.1:0-70749 GCA_030248195.1 Trissonchulus latispiculum
GGACTATTGGGTGCCCCCTGAGTACTCGACGCTTGCGGAGACGTCGGGCCGGCCACAGGAGTGCGGGATGACTGAGCCGCAGCAGAGGTTGAAGCCTGGGGCGAGGCCGAATTTGACAGGAAAGGGCGTCCATTTTCAACATGTTTTTCGATCAAAAGATTTGTCATGCGGTCCACCAAACTCTGATAATAATCCGCAATTTTATGAAGCCGCCGTGGATCACCTCTCGGAAGATTTGCCACTTCTGGGTCCCGGACAACAGCTGCCGCCGCAGCCCAAATTTCCTCGTCCGACGGTAAAATAGACGTAGTAGCCTGGGGGGGAGGGGGACCTCCTGCCTCTTCACACGACATATTCACAATACAAACATGATCCGTACCCGCATTCTGAGCATTTCCCCCCGCAGAATTTTGCCCGGGGGTAGGAACTGGCAATGGGGGAGGTTGGGAATTTTGAACTTGGGGAAGGGGTGGGGGAGGCTGATTTTGGGGGGGTCGCCCCCCGCTCTGCACCGACTGATTCCCCCCAGTAACAGGCGGACCAAAAGTATTATTCAACATTTGAGAAATTGCTGGAGCCGGTTTTGGGGCCCCCGACCCGACCCCACCACCTGAGCGGCAGGCCGGTCTGTAGCCGGCCGCCACTGACTTTGACTGACCGGAACTGGATTTCGCACATGAGCTGTATGCTGGTGTTGCGGCTGACCCCGCCAATTTTGCAAAGGGATGGTAGTAGGAATATACGGGATCCCCCAATGTCTATCCGGAGCCCCCCCACGAGTACCTGGAGGTACCCCATCACGCAAGGGAGGATCTGTATAATTTTCCATTTCAAACCTGTCCCCCCGCTCCAAAATAGGGGCTTGTTCGCAGCAACGTTGACGAAAAACTAAATTTTCAACTTCAGCTGGCGCATCAAAATAAGGTAAAAATTCAAAAAGTCTTTGAATATCTTCTAAACGATCATCCAAAAAATTTTGAAACTTAGGCGCAAATTCTACCGGCATCTACCACATGACACGGTCGCCACATGTGAAGTTCGAGTCTACGTCTGTTAGTAAAATGCTCTGATTCTTCAATAAAACGAGTTGACTATGTATAATTTAGGATAAGACTAGATCACTAGGTAACTGTGTGGTGTGTGATGCCGATAGAAAATGCCCTAAGTCTGCCTAAGAAAGAATATCTAACAACAAATGATTTACTGTCACTTTCACGACTGAGCCAGCAAGACTCGACGATACAAAATCAAAAGATAACAAATATTTTCACCTCAACTTTAAATGCAAAATACTAAAATTACAGCGCCAACAAAATTATAGGATAACTTGAAATTCGAGAAATACCCAACAGATCGGTAACCCCAAATCGGAACCTAAGCGATATCATAAAACCCCCGACTACTTCCAAACGCAACCCAATCGCAACTAACTTGCTCAAGCGTAAACCCAATGAGAATTTAGCTAAAGTACCCACGATTTTAGACAAGAGTCAGAAATATAGTGAACGTTTGTCAAGTTAAGTAATTCTTGAATAATTTCATAATTTAGGAGTGCGTGCTAACTTCACAAAATGACTATCTTTAGTGCACGCTATCTTCACAACGGTATCTTTTCGCAGCCATTCTAATCCAAAACTTAAGCAAATGTGTTTGAAAATTTGACTTATTTTTGGAAAAAATTAACAGGTTTGCTGCGCCTGTAAAAGTTCAGGGGAAATTCATGGAGAGGTAAGTTAAGGGCAAGTAGAAAATTTGTAAAGAGGGAAAGGGAGTCGAAAATTTAGGGGGCTTCCTCTTTCCCAACTTTCCCCTGCTGACGAAACGGCATAACACACACCATTTGTTTGGTACAAAAAGTATATAATAACTTGTGCTGCCTCTGCTTGTCACACTATTAGTTATTATGTATTCCATCCAATACTATATATTTAAGCTTTCATTCAGCGGATACACTTGAACGCACACAAGGTCTGTTTGGTTCGGAACACTTTTCCATATTTTCCAAAGCGTTTGACCTAAATCAGAGGGAAAATTATGCAACATGAGCATAAAGCATCTTACGCAAGATTTTCATTAAGTGCTACATAAATTTCGAGATGAATAGATGGACCTCCCTGTTCTATCTTGAAGGACAAAATAAATTCTCTAATACATACTAATGAAGAATTTCTGGGCCCTGAGAAGAATATGTCAGAAACCTTTTTAAGCATAATTTGTCAGTTCCCTGCTCCTACGTACGCAGTCTGTTGACTTGACTGAAACTTAAGATGAGCCTCAACCGTAGCCTAATTCAAGTGCACAGACTTTCCAGTATCTGAGACAATTTTTTGGGTCCTGATTCTGTGAGGTGGGACATAACTACAGGGATGGTCCAGCGTAGCGTAAGAAATCTTTAGAACTTGCCTTTCACTCCTTGCCAGGGGAAGCAGAAAGTTTCAGAGCTCAAGGGGAGGGGGACCTATTTAATGCCAGATTGATCTGGTAATCATTTGCTAAAGCAAAATTATTTCCCCCTTTCTCTGTCCTCGTTCATCTTGTAAGTAGATAAGTGGGGTGTGAAGAGTTCATTGTTTTTATTTGATTTACAGACTGTGAAAAGGTTCCCGTTCCCAGCTTAGTGCCCAACCCCTTTTGAGTCTTGGCCAGAAGCAGTTTCATGTGAAATTAGGCACATACTTAGACAGCTGTTAGGTGCTACTCTTGGTTTTTAGGCTCCCATCTCAAAGTGTCACTTCTGCCAGGGAAAAGAAGACAGTTTAGAAGCCTGAACTTTAAGTTGTTTGAGTAGGAGGAACTCATTCCAGGCTGTCTTGTCCAGCAAATAAACACTAAGTAGTTCAGCAAACACCTTGTAGTGTTCCTTTGCCTGATTACGATCGTGGTAACCATTCATTAGGCTCTAGTTTACCAGAGAGACATACCTAATTTAAGTGTCTTGTATATATTATGACTGTTTAATTGTGCGACTGACTGTAAATTCTTAAACAGTGCTCAACGTGAGCTCAACTTTGTTTGCATCATGCCGAGAATGTCGAAATCGGGTGTCTGTGATCAACCGCACAATAGCGCACTTTTCATTGTTATATACAGAAATACCTCGAAAGCAGATAAACTCATAAACTATATTCAATTCGATGGGAGAATTGTTCACTCTACCCAATCATGAACACAAGGTACTTAGTGATGCAATACTCTATCCAGAAGATTTAATAATGTTGCTCTTTCAAGATTTAGTTTAGAAATATTTTAGCTGCTGGATTACCAAAGGGTCTGATATTTGAACATGCCGAAACTTTTTTTATATTTTACGCATAATTGGAGAATGACTAATAGGGGATGCAAACGATTTTCCTACCAAGCTGACGTACCTAGTCATTATTAGCATTTATGATATAAGGAAGTCTAACTGAGCGAAACCAGGTTTGTCTAATTAGCGGAATCAGGGGAAAGATTACAAAAAGCATGGGGTTGAAAGAGGTTCGTGACTATGTTCTTTTCATCCATCATTTACGTAACTTCTGACGGATGATCTAAGCTTATCAACTTCACTGGTGCTGGACCACACACAGCTAGTACTTTTAAAATATGTAAAATATTATAAAATAAAACTAAAAATAAAATAAATAGAATAAAATAATAAAACATATAAAATAATTAAATATAGTATTAAAATATTGGTGGTCTAGATGTACGTTATAAACAATCCGGCAACCAAACTGTTTTCAGTATATACCTTCACTAATCATTGGCTCAGCAAACCAATTAACTTCTTTATTAATTTGCTGCACATAATTAAGCTAATACAGTTTCACCTGTCTATATCTCATTATTTCAGGTCTATCCCAGTGCTGTGATGCAGCACACCGCCACCTTAATTAACTATCTAAGACTGCCCTTGCTTGCATTGTGGTGCCAGGCTACCTCCTTCACTCAGAGCGATGTGCTTACATCCTGCACTTTCCCTATTCCCTCGGACAGTGCCAGCTACATGGACTGTGCCTACAGTTTGGACAGTGCGGTTTGTGATCCAGATCACGTGATCGGCCGCCAGGGCTCCGAAGACATTGACGTTTTTCTGGCCGCTGCGCCGATGTTTGCCGTCAATCGGGTTATGGTCGGCGTAGCCGTGGTGCGACACCTGATGCTGCCGGATTTCAATATTGCGGCCTATCTGAGACAGGATCTCAGGCGGAGTCTCTCCTTTTGCGACCGACTTTCCTACCTATGGCACGTGAACGAAAACGTTGACTGGAATGAAACCTGTGCGGAAGACTACGCCACCGTATTCGCAAACCATCTTCGCCAACGGTGGTTTGCCAATACTGGCTGTCCGCATCACGTACTGCTGTTTTTGGCCCTGGAAGGCTATAAACTGGTCGCTACTGGTGACGTTCTCCAGCACAATAAGCCCGCTTTTGTGGCTTCCTACGGACCTGCCCTTCAGGAATTTATGAACGACGAACGACAGCACTACATTCGAAGTATCGCCCTATCGTGCCTGGAGACGGCAAAGCGACCCAGTGACGCCCTCTGCCAAACCTTGAGACAGCTAGAAGAGATAGTTCACCGACACGATCATTCCGGCGGTTTGGATCGGACCTACCGGATCCCGTATTGGGCAGTTTATACATTTGTTGGATCCGTTGGACTCTGTATCGTGGCTGTTACGTTGGACTATATGCTGGTTGGACGGCGAGGTCTGAAATCCTCACTGTCGGACGGAGAAACGAAGAAGTGGAAATCGGGTGGCATCATAGCTGCCATGATTTCCAGTAAACAACAAGCAGATGCCTAAATGCTACTTTTGGTGCAAAAATATGGTCTAATTATCTGTTAATTGGTTCTGTGAATCCAAATTTAAATTAAAATTAGTCTTATCGTTTTTTGCATTTTATTAAACATTTCTGTCACTTCGTCTCCGTGTGTTCATCTAGTCTTCGCCTGCCAAAAGAAAATTTAATTAGAAATCAATTTAATAGCTATACATACACTGATACATACTACTACTACTACTTGTATCTAGTCACTGCAAAATGATATACATCCATCCATCCAGCTCTTGGACAATAAGCATCAATAATTAAAATAAATACAGAACTCAAACAATACATAGAATGATCAAGTCTTGAAACACTGATATGTTTAGATTTTCCTATTTTCAATAGGCAACTTTCCGACATCCTCTGAAAGATCAGTCGAAAATACCAAAATCAATTAATCAACTTAACCATCTCGTCATCGTTCCTCCATCGATCAGGCCACCTTTAAACAGGGCAAAAGCCGCATCGGTTGATCGATCAGTGAACAGAAATGGTCGATACTTTCGTATCGGCTGCCTGTAACTGTATCGATGGAGGGAAGAGTCCAGCGTTGATGGGAAGATGGCATTGCGGTTAGGCGAATCCCAATAGGACAGTGATGGTGAAAAAGGACTGTAGTAGGAATACGGCCAATAGGGAGTCTGTTTCGAATAGCTACGATCGAGCCAAAAATACGGCTGGTACAGTTCTGTGCCCCAAGAACTGTAAGAACGGTATCGATGCGGTAGGTAATGATCCACGCTGTGGACCAGGGAAGCTACATCGGTACTGTACCGTACAGGATTGTAGTTCAGGTTGCGACTGTAGTGTCGAGAGGGTTCGAATTCGATGTCGGGTCGAACAACGGACAATGGAACTGAGCTAGATCGATAAATGCCATACAAATAGGGGCTTTCCTTTCGTGAACGCATCTCAAACCTCTAAAATGAATGCAATACTTAAATATAAGCTTAACTCAACTTTTAAATTCAATTCAAATTAAATTTAAATTAAATTAAATAGTCCGTGGCTTTACCATTACCACTGATATTCAACATGAAGAGCCAAGAATAACTAGGATTAGCGTCCTTTAAAAGCTTTATAGTTTAAACCTTAATCTGTATAACAAACAAATGCCAACTCGGTTCTTGAGAATTAAAATTCATCTTTTATCACTATTTTATTTTTTTATATTTTATCAGTATTGTATCTCTCTTTGGATCATGCAGTGCAGCACAACACATTACTACATGCTAGTTCAGTCTTGCAGAAAGGTTTGCTTAGTACCTCAATTGGCGAAAACGTCTAAAAGTCCAGGTCGGTTCGAATGATGGACTCGAATTAACATTTCAAACTCGAATATCACCCGAGGGACTTTCGCACTGACGTGACAATTTAGCTTTTTGAATTAAATTAAATTAAATTTTAATTTTATTTAAAAATCGTAATGTACTTATGAAATCTCAGTTTCATTCTGTTGAACTTGCAACTGAGCTTGGTCTCTTTGGTCGTTCGCTCCACTGCTGCCGGGAGGTCTCATCTCATTACCGTAAGCCTATTATTTTACGCTTCAGAACCCTTTTATCAATGTTACGGAATGAATGATTGACACGTGGCATGAGGATAATTTTGTTTGGAAATAAATATTATCATTTTATTCTTTGGTGACAAAATTCTCAAAAAGACCACAGCGACAAAACTTCTGAATGGTCTCCTGCAAAAACAAGTGAAATAAAAAAACTGAAGCAGACTTGCTAAAATTCCGTCATCTATTAATGAAGATTAAAGTTATTTCGCTTCCTCGGCCTAAAATACACAAAACACCTTGAAACAAACGAGAAAGCAAGTTGGGCGTGCCTGCTGACTTTATGTAACACCATAATCAATAAGTAAGCTGCTTTCGCTCCAGTTATTTTACGACGTTAGCTGCCTACCTGCCGCACTGCCTTTTTTTGCAGCTGTAAAAAAATTTATATTATGAACGAAACCCGCTAAAACTGGAGTTCTAGCCAAGCCAAGTTATCAAAGCAAAACTAACTGACGAAAAAATTGATCATTAAAATTGTCCCAGCCGTTGATGGAAGGATTGAAGGAACTAAAGGAATTGAAGGAGTACTCCAGTGATGGAACCGGGTCACTTATAGTTGGCGCGGTGACCCGGTGGCCCGGTGACCCGGTGACCCGGTTTTCCAAAAAATTTTAAAAACGGTAAAATTTTTTGTTTTGCCTTAGAAAGTTAAATTCTTTGCGTCCACGGTCCATCACCATCTCGAAAAACTGTGACATATGTTTGCTTTAGGTTTTTGAAAAGTAATAAGACTTTTCATTAGTATTTTCTAAATTAATGCAGAAATGAGTCGGCAAAACTAATAATTTATCTATCTGCGAAATTTTGCGTAGGCTAATATGAGTAACTTGTCCAGAAAGTCGGAATTATTTTGTATTGCCTAAATTGTTCACTGATCTTCAACATTCATACCTTGGCTTGGTTGCAAAAATAGTCTGCAAACGATATGGTACTGAATAAATTGGTAAAGCTAAACAGTAATCTGCTGGAGAGACAGTCAGATTCAAATAACCTCCAGCTGCGAAACTGCTGAAGACTAAACTATAAGAAAAAAGCTATTTAGTGTTGCACATCGAACAAAAGTTTAAGCTAACATTTTAGCTTGGCAAGCCGAAAATTTCTAAAATTTGTGGTAAATTGAGAAAACCGGGTCAAGACCGGGTCGAAGCTCCTGACCCGGTGACCCCGGTGACCCGGTCGAAAAAGTGACCCTAACTGACCCAGTGACCCGGTTCCATCTCTGGAACACTCGCTTCTCTTGTCTTTGCTGATCAACTCGCTTTCTGATTTCGCTACGTAAATACTAACTTTCTTGAGGATGACCAGATTTTCTCCCCAGAAACAGAATTTAGCCTTAAGCACTGGTTTGGTCGTCTGTCTGCATGCAGCTATTCGATCATGTGTAATGAAAGGAGTTTTATAAAGGTTAAAAAAGGAATTTCGAGAACTAAATGGCAAACAAAGAATAATGCGAAGGAATGAATTCTTCAGTTGTAAAGGAGATGAAGAGTCCTAGTTTAGTAATGATTGATCTGATTGGAATTAATGCTTTAGCTATCTGATGTATTTTGTTATGTTTTGTCTTAAATTGCCAGAGTTGCCAAGTAGAAATCACTATTCATTCAAATAGGGACTAAGACCTTAGATTTAAGTATTAAATAAATTAGTAGTGAAGGAAATCAAGCACGCGGTGGACACGAATTAATCAGGGAATTGGTGTTAATGAGTAACGAAAGTTTAAACAACCATTAATTGTACTAATCTCCTTACTAACACTGAAATTACAAATCTCAGTTAGAAGGGTAGTTACCCTTAACGAGTCCGAGATAGGACCCTCAATTCCCCTTCTTTCCGGTCGGAGATGCCTAATGACCGATTGTAAAAATATTTCCCAATTGTTATTAGGGACATAAAAGAGCTTTTCATGTCTTCAATATTAGAATTCAAGTGCCAATAGAGAGTGTTAATGCGGAAAATCATCGAAAATGGCAAATTGGTAGAAGATGGTTCAATATTAGGTATTGAATAGCTGAGTACGTAGTTAGGTAGGATTAATAAACGTTATCTAGTGATATTTGGTTAATATTTGGTTAAATTTCATAATTTTGGTCCGAAATATGACTTGGGCTCATATGAAGAAGAATTTGATCCTGATTCCAAAAATGCAAACCCGACTTTTCAACTCCCAAAAATAAGAAAGTTATAAACAAAAATGTTTTTATAAGATTACTTTTTGTTTCGTAATCTTATCACTCCAAAAAGGAGTGTTCTAAAATGGTTCTTTCATTTGGTTTGACTTAAGTCAAACCTTTCCTTTTTTATTGTCTAGGAGGTTGTTTACCTCCTAGACTACACCTCAGTCAGGTGTTGTTTTTCTTTCTTCTTTCTCCGCTAGGCCTCTCTCTGCCAAGGCCTAGCAGTTGTCCTCGCGTGAACTTTTGGCCGAGGACAGGGCCAACAAAGAAAAGGAAGGAAAATAGTAGTATCAGCCCAAGTCATATCAATTAGAGGGGGCTAATCTCCCTCATTAATAATATGAAAAGTAATATGAATAGCTAGAATTAGGTAGATAGGTACGTAGTTTATGAAAATATAAGTTTTAACTCATAGAAAATTATGTATCTATCGTAATAATTCGACAAAGTTAGGAAAATTCACTAATTTCTCCCTTTGGTTACCTTGTGTTAAAGAAAATTTCGCAAAGTTTCGCTGAGTTTCAGCACCCAAAATTTATCAAACATGGGTCAGTTGGGGGGGGGGGGTAATATTTTGTAAATCTCATTAATTTCGACCTCAGATGGCCAGCTAGCTCAGCCCACCGCTGCGCCCCACATACAAAGGGTGGCAAGCTTCTAGAAAGTTCTAGAAGTTTCTAGAAGCTTTGCCTTAAAAACAAAAGGAAAGTCCGCCGCAACCCGATTTAATGACCTGTCACCGAGCTGTCAGAGAGCTGTCAGCTCGGTCCAAAACTTTTCCAATTCGTCAGTGTTCGCTTGAGCAGCAACCTTAGGAGGTTGCTTTTCCCCTCCCCTCTCTGATGCCTCTCCGCTGTGTGCCAGAGTTTTGGCACGGAGATTTAAGCGCATCTTTCCCCGGTTAGGGTAAAAAGTAGGGACTTTTCTAGCCTTCGGGCTAGAAAAGAAAGTGAGAGAAAAACACCAGCGAACACACACAAACTGAGGGCCAAATGGGTTTTGTATGCCCGGCCAGGACAAGAAACTGAGAAAAAAATCTAGGAATTTAAAGGCCACCTTTTTGGCCATAATTTTTAATTTGCTTTGAGCCTTTGGGCTACTTTTTATGTATGTATTTTTTGGGTCTTTCGGCCAATTTTTTATATATTATATGGGCTTTCGGGCGAAGCTTTCTATGCACTATTTTGAGCCTACGGGCGGAGTTTTTTCCAATTTTTATCAAGAGGCCTTCTGGCCTGTTTTAGTTCTCTAGCATGAGTGGGTCCAAGGCCAAGTTTATTTTATTCTTGTTTTATTTTATGATTTCTAATTACGGGGCAGCTCATGTAAACCCCTCCTGTTCGATGGAGGTCTTGAGTTTTGTCCATTATTTATTATTTCATCTTTTTAATTTTATGATTTCCTTCAAAAGGCAGCTCATGTAAACTCCTCCTGTGCGATGGGGGTCTTATTAGGGCAGGCCAGAAAATAATGATATATTTTGCAGTTTTTTGGGAAGAAATGAGTGGGTACCCCACCCCTCAGGAGTGAGTTAGCGGGTCTCTAAAAGCACGACCCTTAAGGAATATGAGCTAGTTCTAAGGTTTGTTCCCCACAGCCGGCAACTAGGAGTTGCCGGCCATATTGTTACTCCAGGCGCAGTTAATCCAGAGATTTTACTGTTCTGTATTATGTCGTTTATTTCAGCTTTGATCGGTTTCAAAATCATAAGTCTTTAAAAAAGCTAGGACGTTGGACTCGAATCCTAAAAACTATGAGTTGTTTTATTTTAAATTAATTATTAAAGAGGTTTTTAAAAGGGAATGACCGGCTTCCCTGTCCACGTTTTTATGCATTAACATTAATAATGTGTGGTAGTTGTTTCTGTAGTAATGATTGCTTGGCAAAAATGCTACAAACTTCTCAAACTTCCGCGCTAAAAGTCGAGTTTTAAAACATTAAAACTCGCACCAAAATTGTCACAAAAATCCCTAAAATTTTGCAAATAACACTGTTAGGATATAATTAAAATTGTAGCTATGAAACCTATAGCATTAGTTGTAGTTGATGTTAGGTTCTGATTGATTTGCAGTTGTAATTAGCCTTGCGACTACAAATAGTTAAGTAACAATTAGCTAAGAAATTGTATGACCGCGTGTGTGTGAGAGTATGAATGACCTTTATGTGAACTTATGTGACTGTATGTGTGCCGTAACTCGCGGAAATTCCTTCTGTTCGACGAAGGTTGCGAGCATCGTCGAGTGAACGAGAACTCAGATATTAAGCAGGATAAAGGTATGTTTGTGATTTGTGTGATCGAATACATCCGGGATTTGATATGAGTTATTCTAGTCTAAATGGTGTATAAGTGCAGTATGAATGTTTATTAATCAATAGTCCAAATGTTTGTGTGATTGCTGTTAAAAGATTGTTTAGCTAGTAAATAAGAGTACGTAGTTAAATATTAAATTGTTTAAGATATGTGTGAATGTTACAGTTTGCATAATAGATTGGAATTACCGAGAACGTGATCGTTTGAGTGTAGCAGTGTTACGTAAGAATAGTACTAATTGTAGTTCTTTAGCTAATATATTGTTGTTTTATTCCCGAAACAAGTAAAGGTCATTATTGCCATTTCTAGTCTATTCAGTCAAGTCCAGTTTGTGCTCAGCCTGTAATAATGACTACAATCGCGAGTAGGTGCTGTTTCACATTTGCACCATGTTTGAAGACAGAATTAACATACCCGGGCTACTTAATAGTTGGTACGGTTGAAAAATCAACCGTACAAGCTTTCACATTTAGTATTAATCCAAGCTACGTACACCACTTACAAATGGCAATAATAGACATTGAAAATCAATAGTCTTTATGGTATTACGTAATAATTAATGGTACGCCCGAAATAGAGAAAAATGATAAATAATTACGTAAGAAATATGGATAGGGTAAAACGAACCATCTTCTAACTAAACCAACCTTTTTATCCTTTCACTACTTTGGTCTCAAGTTGTGTAATATTTCAATTACAGGGAGTTGCTACTGACCTGAATTCTGGGGCCAGAATAAGGGCACCAAATGTTTTGATATTGTTATGAAATTACATGATTGTGTTATGCAGGTATAAGAATAACCACAAATTATCTAGTTAGTGTCAAGCTATTACAAATTACGGATCTACGTTCATCTTGGTGTTCCAACCTGGAACAGTGCAAAAACGGAATGTACGAAGTGAAATCACATCCTTATTGCAATTTCCTGCATGGAATTGCAGGAAATTGCTCAAAAATAGCATTTTTTGTTAAAATATTTCCAAAACATTAATGAGGTGTTCGAATCTTTCAATTCTGTACTGAAAGTAACAGAAAACTCGGTTGTTATGACTAATTTGGGTTTTGCAAGTTTAGCTCTGATCTCAGAAAGCCAGCAAGTGAGTAATGGTTGCTGGGTTCGATTCCCGCACCACAATTACGTAACTAATGGGTTTTAACCCATTTGATTCAGGTGCGGAAGCGAAATCAGTCTCCTGCCAGAATGGCGCTTGGAATCGTCAGCATTTGGAGCCTTTAGTGCTATTAATTAGTCAGACAGTTTGGTATCTAGTCCGGAGAAGGACGTGCCCAGAGGATTGATTTTTGGATTTGGACTTGTTGCTTAAGGTACATTGGAAGACAAATCGGACTTTTGTAAGAGGGTTAAGGCAGAGACTATTACGAGGATTGCACCAGAATCGAGTGTGGGACCTAAAACCGACAAAAGTGAACTTGACAACTATTTGAACACTAAACGGAACTTTATTCTTTCAATTCCAAAAGATGAGTTTTACTCTGACTTTCGTCATTCTTGCCGAGGGGATTGTTATCCCCACCCTTCTGGCCTAAACTATTTGATATTCTGGAACAAAGATAGGAAGACTAGAAAGAAGATAAATTAATAATTTATATTAATTAATTGTTGAAGTTTATATAACCGCACCAGGCATCCCCCAACCAGACCGACCCCTGTGTTAGACCCCTCAGGTACCCCGAATAGCATCCGGGAACAGTGCGCTGTGCGCTCCGCTACAGGAGATTGGAACAGCATTCTTGGGCTCACTCAAGGACCGGAATTTGTGTGTGCCTGTTAATTTTAATTAATTATTACTATTATTATTATTATCATTGATAATTATTGTTAGTGTTGTCCTTGTTCTAAAGGACTGATAAAGAGATAGACCACAAGAACACAAGCATATAGGGAAAGCACAGAGTTTAGCAGTAGGTTACCATAAAGAGTACAGAAAGAGAAGAAGAAGAGGTAACGACGAAGAGTCATAAGCTAAAGTCTTGTCCCTCAGCTAAAAGTAACTAACAATTTATCTCAGAATTGGCACTCTGGCAACCCTGTAACCTGTATTTTGTATCTGTAAACCTATATTCGGTAGTGTTTCACCCCTATTGTTGGTATTATCATTAACACGGTTTATTGTTATTATTATTATTCTATTATATAGTCCTTGTAACTGTTGAGAATTATATTAATTCTTAATAAATTGAAGTGTGCCTCAGAAAGCGTTTAATCTAGGGCACAGCTGTTGGATAAAGCTACTGGATCAGGATCAACCTTTTCCCTGTACAAGTAAGTGAAGGATCTCGAGTTAGAGATCTTAATCCCTGATCATCGAGGGAGCCCAGAAGAACTATCCAGTTGTACATCTTGATCAATTTATCAAGATACGTATCGGAACTCACTGTTGTAAACTGATACCGTTAAGCCTCAAAGAAAGACAAGCATCGATCCCGCTTTTCACCATTGATACCCTGTGAATCACTCCCCCCTTGCTAAACAAACTCACAACTAAGACCCCACCCAGGTTGGCTACAAGGATACCCGATTTTGGACAAACCACCTTTTGGGAATCCTGTGTCTAAGTTTGCTGATCCCAGCAGACGCGCCGACCCTCCGTGTAAAGGATCGAGTTGTTACCGAGCCCTAGCCAACTAGGTTGAACAAAGAACAAGGGAAAAGCAAATTTTAATTCGGATCAAAGCAACTTCATTACACATGTTCAGTACCAGAGTTTCCTTGAATTCCTTGAGCAATGATCTTACAATGCATCTGTTAACTCAGGGTTTATTGTCGGCAAATAGGTACGTTCATCATGACTTTACGCAGGAAGTGTAAAGAAACACCGCTGAACTCAAGGCGGATTTGATTTTCATGTGATTATTTCAAATCAGTAAAACTCTGAGTCAAACTGCCAAACCACGTAAAGTGGTGGTGCAGAAATACTCTGGCTGGACCAAAACACAGTATTTGCTGTTTTGCATAATACTTTATAAATTTCAAAATTCTGTATATGCTATGTATTAGCATAATGGTTTCTGTTAGGTTTTAAACGTTTGCAAGTCAGTTCGGGTTGGCGACGCTATGGAGTGGTTTTGCTACTATACCACCCCATTCAATATGTGCTACTAATTCGTGTTTCGTCCAGTTCTGAGTATCATATTGTATTTTGCATTTTTGATAGCTTGAATGTTTATTCTGAGATTTAGTATTACATATCTAACTTAGAGAAGGTTGTAGAACGTTGTAGTTATACGTTGTAGTCTTTTGTTTGATAGCGTGCGTACTTTGGATCAGTTTGGTATCACATACCGCAAAGAAAGTGGCAACTTCGAAACACTTTTCGTTTGTTCAACAATGATTCGTGACCGCAGTATGTATGTGAGTGTGCGACAGAGAGTTCTTTTGTTCCCCTCAAGTGGCCATTTGATTTTTCCAGCAGAATAAAGCAAAAATCAAGCAAAAAGTCTTGTTATTTATTTCAATGTGCCTTAACACATCAAGAAACAAGCTATTCCAGTTTGATTTTTGATTCTAAGTTGACATTTTAAAACAAAAATCAAACCGCATTCTGATTGGCTGAAGCAGCTAGCCACTCAGCCTTGCTGGAAAAGCACGTGATGTATGCGCCTTTATGGATTGGCAGACTTCTATTCGCTATTTATTGTGGACCAGTTTGCATTTCCTTGCTCTACTCGGCAAGTTGGCTTGAAGCTGTTTTTCTTAAACTGCCACAATGGAATGGTTGGACGAACGGTTTGTTCGGGAACTTGTAGAAACTGACGGCATGAGCTTTTCAGATCTTACAAACAACCTTAAAGAGTGCTATTCCGAAAGAAAGGAGCTGTCGGAGAGGAACGTCAGAAGATTCTGCAAGTTTCACGAAATAAAGTTTTCCCGCTTAGCTGATTCGATTAACGGTAAAGCACTAGATGCTGTAATGGCTGAAGCAGTCGCAGAGGTAAGTGAATCAGTCGCAGTTGTATTTGGTTGTAATAATACTGGGAATGACAAACATTCTGAAAAGCTAGTTTCACTTCAGCTTTCGTTGTTCACCCAACATTGTTTCGGTTTAATGATCGGTGATTATTTTGTGTCTGAAACAACATTATTTGGTTCAGTAAAGCTGGTCAAATGCAAGAAACGGTGAAATTTCTGAAATTTTCAATTTAATTTAGTTCAAAGCTGTGGTTATAGGTGGTTAGCTCCTATAGCCGGCGAATGATGACTGGTGGTCATCTTCGAAATCAGGGAGTGCATGTGGGTGAAGTTAGAGTTGGGAAAAGCTTACTGCGTGTGCAACCGCAATATCACGAGCACTGGCAACAAGGAACCGAAAAACAGATTAATCCTGTATCGTACTACGCCCCATTTTTTGGATACAATCAATACATGGACCAGAATGAAAAAGTAATTTTACCGAACTTCAAATAATTTTAATTTTCTAGTCTAGGTTGGGGCTTCTGCCTCGGATGTGTACTTATGTAACATTCGTTTTAAGGTGGTGGTAACGTTTACAGCAGTCATTTTCGAAACGTTATAAGTTATTCAATTTAAGGACTTATATAGCAAATGATACATCAGTTGGAAATGAGGATGCTGTAGTGATCTAGTCAAACTTCATGTCAGAAATGACGGAAAATGTCTTCATGTCGGAAATTAGCTGATTAAGTTTAGTTAAGTTAACTTAGCCGCCAGCGGTATTTGATATTTCATTTTTAAGCTGATGTTAAGCAGAATCTATGTATTGTTGCTAATTTTTCGAACCAAATTGCCATGTTTTGTTATTTTCATGTCATGAAACAAACTTGATATTTTAGCTTGTCGAATTTGGCATAACATTCGTCCTGGCTGTTGACGGTTGCTCAGGAATTCCTGCTGCATGTGTGGTGCTTATTAAAAATAATCTAATTATGTATGAAAATGTGTTTTCGTAAGTAAAATATAAGGTTTTTTGTCAACTACTGTGTACTACTAGTATTTTTCAAACTTTGTAGTCAGCTAAAACTATTTTACACTAAAATGCCCATTTGTTTATTTTAGGAAAAGCGTGGAATCATTTGGCTTATGGGAGCAAATCATCGTTGACCATGGAAAAGAGTTCTACCTTTCTCTTTTCATTCAGGATTATCTGACCCAACATTGTCGGAACAAAAGACCAGCCTGTCGTCAAGTCGCTTCAACTGTAGTACGCTCTGGGAGTTTTACTCTATAATTCGTTTCGTAACTATTTGTTTATGGAATGTGTTTATCTGTATATGAAACTTCCACAAAACTAAACGAAATTCGTCACTTTGAGGACTTTGAGTAGCTCCTGTGCTAAGCTTTAACTCACCCCAGTTTTTTGTCGCCTGTGTGCCCTACCTGTAAATTGTGGTAGACTAAACTCGATGATTTTTTGTTAAAGTATTGGCTGATTTTTGTTAAGCTTGCTACATCTAATGGTTGTTTCAGGTCAAGTCAATCATGGCTAGTTGTCTTTCTAATCTATTGTTGCTTATTTTAGAACAAAAGAGTGGAAAGGCTCTGGGTGGAGGTGAACCAAAAGGTTGGATGTCCTTTGAAATATGGCCTGATAGAGATGGAACGAAATGGCAGCTTCAATCGTGACAATCCGCTTCGCCGATTCGCTGCCAGTTATACTGGTATTATGGTGGCTGATCACGGACTGCAAACTCTTGTGGAAAGTTGGAATTCCCATGTAGTCCCAGGTAGTCATAACATTTTTAACTGGAGCTTTATCTATCAAGCCAACACAAAATTTCGATGAAGCTGTTAACTTTTTAAGCTATATTGTCAGCGTTTGCGTAGCAGTTTCTATTACGCTTGTATCATTACTTTTAATATGTTCTAGGCCGTGGTCGTCCAGACTCTTTCATTGCTTCAAAGCAGCATTTCCAGCTGCCCTGTCCAGTTCCTTCAACAGAAGAAGCTCGAGCTATGTATGAGCAGGCTGATCATCGAAGCTTGACCAGTCCTTCTACATTTGGCGAAGATCCCTTTGCCCTTTTCCCTGAACGCCCTGCACAGAGAGACACAACTCTTCTGGAAAGACTTGAGGCAGTGGGCTCAGTTGCAGACATTTTTGGCGAGCTTGCCAATCACCAGAGTTAAAGACTTCAAGCAGGAATCCTGCTTTTCATTTCAACGACAGAAGAACTAACTAAAATTAACTCTATAAACATGCCTATATTGCCTGTCTTATGCTTGCCATAATCATAATAAATAAAAGTACAGTAGACTCACTTTATTCAACAGTAAAACATTATTCAGCAGTAAAACATAACACGAGATCTCTCTTACTACAAAAACTTTGAACCAAAACAGCAAAACGACAATGAAACAACAAAACCGTACCAAAATTTTAAAGTGTAACTGCAAGTGAAACAAATCACTATTCCAACTTTCGCAAAGCAGTGAGAACGTTAGCTGTGCCCTTTAACTGCCATGATTCGCTAAAAATCCAGAGTCCTCGGCAAAGAGGGCACTGAGTCGCGTCTTGTTCTTCGCGATAGCGACTCACACAGATCAAGCAGCCAGCAATCATATGGCACTTGGGGCAAATGCAGAACTCATCGGAAAGAGTGCTGTAGCACAGCTGGCTGGAAAAACGTTTTGGCTTCACTTAGCGCAAATATCCGCAAATAACACACTGCACTGATCAACAATTAAACAAAACAGGATGCATACGGACAAGAAACTACATTTATACAAACAAATGTTCACTCAATTATGTAGCCCTTCTCCTAAAGCATCCAAAAATTAGTTCAAATACTAGCTGATCCTTGTCTATCGTTCTTAGACACCCAACATTAAAAAGTTCGACCAGTACGAGCGCTTTGGAGGCGTGCTTGTGCCGCTTCTACCACCAGAACCACAAGATCGAGTTATCAGTCGGTCGACCAGCCGTCTCGCCCATCCTTTAAAAATTCAAATGCCTGAGTCTGACGCCACTAATTAGTCGTAAACTAATTCAAGTCGACCTGCTAGTAGTGTTGTTTACAAAACTAATTTCTGTCAACGTACCTCTATCTGTCTTAGCTCGCGTTTAAGCAATTTGCTCTTTCAGTGATAATCTATGCTTCTTGAAGACCTCGTCCGAGTCGTCATGGAGTTCCGCAGCAGCAGCTTTTCTCAAACCGACCTGAGAACTAGGAATAGCCAGGACCTTCGTGGCATTATTTTGGCGCGACGGCAACCAAAATTACGATCTAAAATATACGTTGACAACAGTATCGCTCAAAATTACTTATTGAGAACTAACTTACTCCACAAAACCAAAATTAGAAATTACTACATAAGTAAGTAAGCGGTGTGTATAGCAGAACTCGAACTCGAACGGGAAAATGTTTGGTGACTTAAAGCATTTTTTGAAAAAATCGAAGAAATTGAAAAAGGGATTTGAAGAAATCGAAAAGGATTTGCTTAAATTATGCAATTGTTTGTAATACCACTGTAACTTGTAACTCGTAATCACTCACTCAGTCATGGGTGTATGTAGAAAGTACGTATAAACTACAGTAAAAGCCCAAGACTTAGCAACCAACCAAAAACCCAACCAAAAACCACGCCAAATCGAAGTCATATAATGCCAAAAACCACGCCAAATGAAGTCAAATAATGCCAAAAAGCACGCCGAATAATGCAAATTTACAAACCCGAAATAAACTAACTAAAACTGAAATGTAAACTTCATTACCATTACTAGCAGGAACGTCGGGAATCGGTCTGCCATCAGCAGAGCACAAAATGTAGAAACCACCACGAATATCGTCAACCGCTTTGGTGATTGTCTGCAGATTGACCTGGTTTTGAGGAACTTGAACAATGGTGATTTCAAAATTTGCAAATTTCAAAATTCTAAAATTTTATATTAAAATATTTTTAAGTTCTTAAATCCCAGGGGTTTAGATAACATCAATGTATAACATGAAACCGTTTGGACCACCCAGTGACCACTAAACCTGTCAAATTTGTTTGGGGAGGGTTTTGTGGAAAAGATCCCTGGGCTTAGAATACAAAAATCGTTTTTCAGTGGCTCTGGTTGCTGGCACTTTCCGCTTAATCCAAATCGCAAAAATATTTATAAACTTATATATATTTATATATTTATATTTAAATTTTATAAGTATACATGTGCTCGGGGGGTTTCACCCCCCCCCCCCAGATCACCCCCCAGACCTGGAGCTCACCCCCTCACCCCCTCCCCCAGAATCTGGATTTTTTCGGCTTTCAGCCTCCGGCCGCCGGTTCACCCCTCCGGAACTTTCCCTCCTGCACATGTCTGTTTATAAGCGTTTATTTGTTTACAAAAATTTTACACGCTATGAGAAGCTCCAATATTAGCCGGAGGCATAGTTCCACCCGCTATCGTCGTAGCTGTGACCACAAAGTCCAAGCTTTCATTTTCCGGATGCAGCAGGAATGGATCCACTGTCTTCTGCCAAAATGCATAAAGAATCATTAGCATTGTTCAAGATCACAGAACTCTCGTCTACCTAAAAATAACGAAGGAAACATTAAATATGAGAACTGTATTTTCGCAATAAACAAATAAGCATAAGACATAAGCACATAATTATGGGCTAATTAAATTTTTCGTGAAAAAATCAGAAATGAGCTTTTCACAGAATATCCTCAGAATTCAATCAAAGGCTTCAAACAGTATATTAACATAGGGTCGGATCGTGTAGGGGGCTTCTCCCAAGAAAATTCTAAGGGGGTGTACCTTGAACCAAAATTTTTGAGGGGGCTTGTACCATAAGCATAAAAATTAGCGGTAATAGTACAGTATTTGAAGATTCAACTTTAGGAAAAAATTCAGAACTGTTAACCGAATTTTTACAAAAATTAAGAAATTTGAGTTAACAATTCCGGCGAAGCCGGAAATTTTTCGGAAGTTTGGTGCGAAAACGTACTTTTTCCGACCATTTCTGCTTACCCCTTGCACAGTTTTTCCTTACCCCTTGCCCCTGTCGGCAAGGGCTTGTACCTTATCTGGGTTGGAGGGGGGCTTGGACCCCATACCCCCCGTGTTAATCAATGCTCAAAACAGTGTAGCAAATCAAGAAATTAGCATCTGACGGTTTTAGAGAGTGAATTATGAAGTGAACAGCCAATTAATCTAAAACTTAAAAGTTTGAGAAAACAACTGATTCAAAAGAGTATTCCAAGGTTTGAAAAATCTGAGAATGACAAACAGAAATCCTTAGATTGAATTCGTTAATTACTGTGCTAAATAGCAAAGACTTATCATAGAAGAACGGAAATCGAAGATCCTGCTTGCAGAAAGTAGAATGGAAATAAACATTGAACAAATTCATAAATTCCCGTAAATCACCTCACTTTTATACACAAATGTGAGTACTCACCAACAATATTAAATAAGATGACGATGTAGAATGAAAGTATGCAAATTAGTTTTCCAAGCCATTTAGCTGTTTAGAAAATCTGTACTGTAGAGATTCCATATTAAAACTAAAGCATCGCGAAATAATCAACAACCATAGGTGTAAGGGAGATTTGGGGTGGGGGAGGCTCCCCCCCAACTGTTTCTGGGGTGCTCCCTCTGGAAGACCCCCCAACCCTCCCCCCTCCCAATCCTCCCCAGAAATTTTTTCTATCTTTATGCCAAAAATCGCATTTTCAGCCGCTTCTAATGCCAAGAGACATTCAACCATGAAGTAAATCTATCATTAGACAGGGGTTTTAAACTCGAAAACTTGATTGGCAACATGTTACTAAGTCCCAAATAAAGTCAATATTGAGTCGGAAAGTCAATAATACTGTTAGAAACGTGTATTTTTCGCAATAATAAACCCAAGAATTTGGGCTTTTTGAAAATTTTTGCAAAATTGACCCTTAAAAATACTCAAAGTTTGGCCACTTTTCGCGCCTTAGGCGCGACTACCCCCCCCCCTCCAGTTGGGGAGTCTTCCCCCCCCCAAAAGTTTTGGGGAGGGTTGAAAAAAAGGCTGGGGGGCTACCCGCCCCAACCCCCTCCCCCCGCCTTACACCTATGTCAACAAAAATAAAATGCTTACCCGAAATAACATTGCTATGTTTGAAACAGACAGTTCGCTCAGTGGAATGAATTTTTTCGTTTCACCAAACGTCAAAGAAATCATGGAAGCAGCAGCTGGCATTATGAAAACTATTAGCAAAGCAAAACGTTTTTAGCAACCTGAACACTAGTGTACGTACTATTCCAGGAACATTGGATTGTTCCAGAAGCTCATCGATTACGAAACTGGGCGCGCGTTTCAAGCACCCAATCAGTAGCCAACACAATAAATGCCAAAAGAATCACGTGCCCTTCCAGCAAGGCTGAGTGGCTAGCTGCTTCAACCAATCAGAATGCGATTTGATTTTTGTTTTAAAATGTTAACTTAGAATCAAAAATCAAACTGGAATAGCTTGTTCTTGATGTATTAGGCACACTGAAACAAAAAACAAGATTATTAGCTTGATTTTTGCTTTATTCTGCTGAAATATCAGATGGCCACTTGATACAGGGACAGTTGGTGGGTTTTCATTTCGTTTAACTTGAAAATTTGTTGATGAAAAAGCTACCTGTCTTTTGCCACATCGTAGTAGCGAGGTTTATGCAAAGTAGCTAAAATTTCAAATGACTGCAAACAGTGTAGCGTCCTGTGGAGGCTTTCGAAAACTGATGTTGACGAGCTGAAAAATCAAAACTCCAGCTCAGCGGCGTCCCGTCGATTCACCTCCCCACGTGGAACTAGAAATAACTTGTTCCAGACCCGTATGCAGAAACCTTTCTGTAGGAATGCTTATGTGAGAAGTTTGGAAGCGAATCTGCCTTGTTCGAAAGATCTGATACTAAAACTGGAAAGACTTTTAAAACTTCTCGCAAAATTGCGGCTATTGCTTAGAAAAGTTTACTTCAGTTGCCTTCAAAATTTGTAGCGATAATTGACATTAAAGACCGACTGGCTTTTGTGAAAACTCTTGAAAATGGTGATAAATAACACACAGGCGGACAAAGTATAACGAAAGTTCTTTAAAAAGAAGTTTTAAATATAACATTAGATAATATCTTCATATGGCTTAAGTTTTCATATCTTTTTCTTGACACTCTCGCCCGATTGAGCGGATTTTTTTGTGGGAGAGTCTGTAGACCCATTATCTCCCTCCAGAGGCACTATTTCCCGGATCCCACGCCGTGTCATCTTCCCGTTGCTCAGTCGAAGTTTTACGAGCCGAGCATTCCCGGCCCCGCCCACTAGGATACCCTCAACCAGCACAAGTTTCCATGTCGCCCGAGGACTTGGCTCTTTAAATACGTCTACCTCCCCCCAACCGTGGACTTCTGGCTACCTCCTTCTTTTTGGCCTTGAAGTATGTAATACGAATCTCTCAGCTCTTGCAAGTACTGAGTATGCCACGTCTTCCAGAACTCAACTTCTTTCGTACCTTCCGCCAGTAATGAGGCAGATTTTGTTTCGATTCTGGTCCTGAAGTGTAGTCGGGATCGGTGTCTTTCTCGCTATCGTTAGTAGGCATTGCCAGCTGACTCATCGGGCCGATAAAGTCTGCCGGTGCCAACACCTTTCCATCCTTGTACCTTGTAGTCTGAGCTTACCGAGGTAAGCGGTCTTGAATTTAAGGATCCCTATATCTGTATAATGAAGGTTGCTGGCTATCGTCATCGATATTTGCATGTCATAGGGTCTTTTTGATGGCTCGTTTCAACAGTCCAACCAATCTTTCAAAGATCATTGTCGGACAACAACTAGGCGTTCCTTTAGCCTCTCTGGGTCCGGGTCTGCCATCACTACCATCAAAACCATTTGCTCTAGGATACCCTCGTGGACCAGCAGGTCCCGGTTTGCCGTATTTGAAATCACCATGAACACCTCTAGGACCTGTATCTCCCTTCTCACCTTTCGCTCCAGCGGGTCCACTTAATCCAGGAGTTTTATCTTTTTCTTGCTCTCCAGGAATACTTGCTCCAGGTAAACATGGTCTCCCTGGTTCACCCTTTGGCCCGGGTTGGCCGGAATATCTAGGCGGTCAGTCTCCACCGGGCTTGTGTGGAATTCCACTGATGCCTGATGCCGGAGATCCCCTCGACCAGGTAAGCCAGGTAATTCTGGTCCTCCAGGTTTGGAAGGCCTGTAGGACACGGTTGTCCTGGGAAGCCGTCATTTCCAGGAGCTCAAATTTTCCCAAGTTGTCCGTCCGAGAAATCGCCGCCCTTCGGTAGTTTGGCAAGGTTACCTGTGCTCCGTGATTGACTGATAGTTGTACCTGCAGAGGATCTGTGGGATCTTGCCATTTCTGATCCTTGTTCGCAGAGCCGCTCCAATATCCTTTCCATATACTGTTTGTGTTGGATTTGTTCTTGCCTCCTTTCGGATCTTTCCTCTTGTTGCATCCTTTCCATCCATGTCAAATCCTCTCGTCGTTGCCTTTCCTAGCGCTCCATATTCCGTATCATGACTTGGAGCAGATCACTTTGTTGATTCTGATTAGCTAAAGGACGATCGGAGGGGGTGCCAGTTGATTTGACGGACTCCACGGGAGGCAGGACGTTCTCCTTCGCCGGTCGACCACCCGTCGCACCAGACACTCTGCCCAACCTCAGCCGAAACCCTACCGTACCTGGAACCTGACCGCCTTCTCTGGGATCACCTCTTGACTGCACCCGAACTGAACCAGGTCCTGGCGTGAAAATATCTCCATCTGGCTTAAAATGTCTTTTCCCCTGCAGGGTACACAGACCAAAGAAACCTCCCGGCCCAGTTTGGACAATGCCTTCAATATTTCATTTGTTAGGACCCCGTCACCTTGATCCCTGTTAACACACTGTTGGCACCACCTTTGATTGCAATTGCCACAGCTGATGAGTTTGGCAGTGGACTTATTGCAAATCCCACACAGATTATCGCGTCGGCCAGAGGCCATGGTTGTATTGGAAAATAAACTGTAAAACTCTGCTACCAACAAAAGCGTAGCGATAATTGGCATTAAAGACCGACTGGCTTTTGTGAAAACTCTTGAAAAAAGGTGATACATAACACACAGGCGGACAAAGTATAACGAAAGTTCTTTAAAAAGATGTTTTAAATATAACACTAAATAATGTATTCATATGGCTTAAGTTTTCATATCTTTTTCTTGACAAAATTAATTCAAAATGTTCAATGGCTTACAGCTGACAATAACCAATAAAACACAATGTTAACAAAGAACCTAGTAAAGGCAGCAGACTTCATCATTGCATAACTTCCACCAGATGCCGGCGGTTGATCCATTGTTCTGTTTTGAGCCGGCAAAATCGGTCGACTTTCATTTATTTTTTCTCAAATTCTTTATCGGAAACGTTGGCATTTATTCCAACTACTGGTGCTTTATCTCTTCGCGGTCAATACATATGCAAATCGTTGATCAGAAACTCAATAACGGATCAAACATCAGCCTTTCCAGTGTCGAAAAATGCTTGAAATTTCTTTCCATTTGTTAGCACGCCTAGCTCTGAAGCGATGTTGAATGCCTCAGTTTTAGTAATTCCCACTATTTCTGCGATAGGCGCGATTAGTTGCAACAGGCATACAGAAACTTGACTATGAAAGTATAACTAACATGAGTAGCTTGATGCGATCTCTTATTTCTGTGTATATTTTAAGATTTCTTAACATTCTTCCCCCGCCGGGTCAATTTGGGAATATTTCATTTCCAACGGCACCAGATCCTTTATTACCCGCCGGCTGCTGGACCCACTTGGATACTGTAGGCGAACGTAGCGCGCTTCACCGTCAGGGGACGGCAGAATTTCAGTCACTTTTGCTATAGTCCAAGTAGTGCGGGGAGTGGCACCTTTAACGAGATAGATTTCACTAACCACCGGTCTCCAAGGTTTCTCCCCTTTCTTTCTTTTAAAGTAGTTTATCTGAGCTTCCCTGAGCTCCTGACGATAGTGGGTATTCCAAAGGGACCAGAAGGTTTTCATCTTCCTCTTCAGAATGCTGTAGTACTCCGATAAGTTTTTAATGGCTGCAGGCTCTAGATTTCCAGCTTGCGGCAATATTAATGGGGGAATAGCCACTTTCGTAGAAGGGGCTATGAAGCTGGCTGGTGTAAGAATTTCTCCGTCCTTGAAATCAGGAGATGTACTCAATAGAGGGCGAGAGTTCAAAGTCCCTCAATTTTACAAACCAGTGTCTTTAGGCCATCTTCAGAGATGCGGCTTTTCCATACATATAGGGCACACATAGCATATAGGGTAATCTGAGTAATTAGGAGAAAGAGTTGAGTAACGGAGACAGTGTAACCGTACAAAGTATCAACCTTGTCCTTAAAATCTATGAACTTCGGTAATATTATCCTGAATTAGGATAATACTAATAATTAACAAAAAAGGGGGATCTGGCAACTCTGGTACAGTAACTTCTGTACCGTACTGTACTGTTTTATATTGGTAACTAAATAGTATAAATTGTCATATCTTAGTTTTGAAGTTCACAATAATTATAATAATTGTAATTGTATTACTTTCATTAAATATTTCGTGTACTGGTCACTGAGTTTTAATACAAGCATATACAGGCGCGATTGCCTTCAATTACGGCGCGTTTACCAACCAACTGTCAAGCTCATGAGCCAAATCAGGGACAATCAAAGGAAGTTTCTCCTTGAAGTCAGAGGTCAAGTAAAGATCCAGAAGACGTCGTGATCCAGTATTGATCAATCAGAGGCAAGTTCAGAGCAAGCTGCTCTGCTAGAATCCGGAGCCACAAATGAACTCACGAAGAAGACCCCATCAAAGTTTGGCCGCAGGGACTCTCTGATTTTGGAACACTGCATTTCAGAGATCCACTGCCTACGTCTGTTGCAGAAACGGACGTGCTGACCTTCCGTGTAACAGAGTCGATAGTGAATCAAGAACCAGATTTCACTTACTTCATTACATATATTATAAACGTGACACATCCTCTGCACGCCAACGGCTGGCCCCCCCAGGCAAATTGGACTCTTAACTTCAAACAAATGTGGTCGCTATGCAGGTGTTAGAAATCCCGAAACAGACACAAAACTCGCGGACGTGCTTGTATTTTCGAGCTTTAGCACACAAACACAGAGCGATGGAGCGTACCCCGTTTCGACTGGGTACCAATTTCGGGAGGAGGTCACTGGGGTCCAATTTGCGGGATGGGCAGCCGTTAGCGTGCAGAGGAGGTGTCAAGCTGATAATACATAGAGTATGCCAGCTGTCATACTCTTATGTATTATGTACCCTTGCTATAATGCTATGCAGAAATACGGATATTTCTAAAACCATAGACCATTATTACTGACGTTTATATGTTTAAACCGGTATCTTAAAACCAAGCACACATGCTTTAAAAGAATTGTGTGGCTCGGCTATATAGCCACCGTTATAAACTTTGCAAGATGCTTATCACTGTGGGTGAAAGATATGTAATGATGGGACGGTTGCTTAAGACTTAAGGCTCATGACTTATTAAAACTGAATAAGTAAAATCCTTTGGAAAATGCGTACCCAAATTCTTAGTTTATTAAATTTATCGGTCCCCCGTTCCTTGTGCATTAAGCTGGACAGCCACATACGACGCGAGTCATATATCTTCGTTTGGTTCCAAATAGGGGCGCTGTGAGTGGGGAGGTTAACTTGGAAAGAAGGTCAGAAGATGGAGATTTCGGGAGAGTTCGTTTATGTAGCCTTGCAAGTATCCTACAGCTAGTTAGATTTCTTGGAGTGCAGCTGATGGCAGTAGGGAACCTAGTGTATAAAATACTAAATTATTTACAAGTTTTAGCGCCAGCGAGATTTCATCCCCTTGCAAGCTTAGTGAGGAATGGAATTTGTCCCCCTGAATGCAGCTAACTGTATTGTTCTGTTGTTGCATTAAGAATGGCCTGAGTATATTTCTGAAGTCCTGTACACAGGAAATCTGAACACGAAGTCTTGTACGGCAGTCAATGGTTCCTTGGGCATTAGAACTCGTTCATTATTCATAACTTGACTCAGTCTTAACAAGTTTGATTCTTTATGGTCTGCCACACCAAGTCTTTCCTCATGGACACCGAAGAAATTTGTTCATAAATCTTCCAGGGTTTTCATGTGTTTCTAATCATAGAAGAGATATCATACAGCTTGCTAGGAAGTTTCTTAACATACATAACCTGTTATTGTATATGTATTTAAACAAGGAATTTGCTAAAACTGACAAATTAAGATTACTTCTAAGGTTGGGATCAAGAGTGCATATTGATGCTATTTTAATCAAGAAGATAATATATATATGTGAAGGGTAGGGTAGATATTGGTGAGATCTTGTTGTGATCGGATGGAGTTATTAGATTGATCGGATGGAGTTATTAGATTGATCGGATGGAGTTAAATTGATCTGTTGATTCTTTTATCTGTTTTTGTCACGTATTTGTGGTTGCACAATTTTGCATAGTGTTCGCTTTGCACAATAGTTGTTGTTTTTGTTTTGTTTGCTTTGCACAGTACTTGTTTTTTGCTGCACGGCTAAATGCAATGGCCCTTTTTGCTGCAATGTCTAATGTCTAATATTTGTAGGATGCAATGTCTAATAAAGCAATGATGCCCTGATGTATTAATTTTCTAATTTCAATGAATGTTATTGTTTGTGCTGCAAGTGGAAGTAACTTATGTATGTAGATTTCGGTTTAGTGAACCCTAAGACTCTTTCTGTTTGATAATGTGCTAAGCCGTTTGAACCCGAACCATTGCATGAACTATTTACGATAATGCTTTGTCTCTTTGTCTATCGGGTACATGAATAGGTTGATTGTGTGGATCCAAAATCTTAGATAGTCGCTGAATCCTTTCATGATTGACGAAAATAAAAACAATTCTAATGTATGGAAATTGGTCTTTGTTAGGGAAGATTCTGAAATTTTTGTATGCTCAATTTCTTAACTTAATGGGTTTGTTTTAGACTAGATTGGGACCCTAGGGGACCACCTAAAACTCCAGGGAACTTCATCAATCAAAAAGAGAGCTACTGTCTGAATAGCAAAAAGAAACTTCCAAGGAGGCCGCTGGAGTGATGCTAGAGTGACAGGAGATACAGTGAGGCAGAACGAGGCGGGGCTTCACTACTACGTCAGGATTTTGATTGGCAGGTATGGAAGACCCCGGAAAACTGACGTCACACAAGATCAGTTGGATTTTGGGCACGGTAGTGATCGCTCGGTAGTGATTGTAGCCGGTTTTTGGCTGTTTACTTGTGACTGGCCAGTGCGCCCTTTGGTGTCGAATCCTGAAACAAGCAGTATTTACTATTTCGCGTGTTACGTTCCGGCCAGAATCTGACTCAGAACTGTTTCCCTCATTCACTCATATCTTATCGTAAGCAGATTCAATTTCACCCTGAGCCAATAGACGGTTTTCTCCTTGGTCATTCTAGCATCATCAAGCGATCTCATCGAGGAGGTAAGATAGAACTGGTATTTGGTAAAGTCATATTTATTGGGTGTAATTCAAGGTAGTAGCGTTATTTGGAGACAATTTTGTTTTCAGACTTTCCAATTTATTAAATCAGTAAGAATCATTCTTCGAAATTGCATCTTCTGTTCTATGTCACTGATAATTTTGATCGTTAATTGTGGATATTGGTGGTAACTTCATAATTGAATAGATCTTGTTGTACATTAAATGTAATCCAAAATTACGGGTTCTGGAGAGAGTAGTGCAGGCTCAAAACAGCGTCAACAAGGCGAGATTGGAACAGTAGATTCAGGTTCAAATACTTAGGACTGGGTGGACCATTGTTTCACTTAAGGAAGCCCCGTTTGGGTAGTCGCCGAGAATTGATCTCGAAGTGTAGTGACTAGAGAGTGTTCAATTCTAGGCAAGGTAATCTAGGTTTGAACTTTAAACTGTTTGCTCAGCGATGTCCCGGCAGACTCGCATAACAGCTGAAATCGTGGACGCTGCTCGTAGTTTGCTCATTGAAGTGGAAATAACATTGATATTGAGACCTCTGTTGTTCTGAATCAAAACTTAAACTATTGATCGGAGGCACCATACATTGGAAAATAGAGCTCGGAGAGCTGGATTGACCGTTTAGACTTAAATTAACCAGTGCTAGTACAGGTTTTCTTCACATATATTTGCTGTAATATAAGAAAATTAATTATGAACTCGGCGTGATTCAATAGTTAAATTGCGCTTATGTTAACAGTTGAATTATTTACAGGCTACGCTAGAGTCCTGTCATGAGTGAACTTCAATTTACTATGTTCTGTGACGCAATCACAAGCTGTCAAACAATTCAATAACTGGAATTTTAGTTCCAAGAAATTTCAGGTTGGGTATATTGCAATACACCGCTGTCCGCTAAAAGGGTTTGCCATATAGAAAACGTGGATTACTAAATTTTAGTTGCTTAAGGTTCTGGTTCGGGTTCGTGTATTTTTGGGCTTTAAAAGCGCCATTGTCGTTGAAATTTATTCAAATTTGCTACAATTACATCATTTGTCCTAGAAAAGATTTTAGAAAAGTCCCGGCGCGAAAGTTTGAGTTTTGGAGACATTTGCTTCAATCCGCTATAACTTGCACTGTGGGTACCCTACACGGACGAACTTATAATCATTCGAATCGCCTCACCAACACCTACATCTTTGCTTTTGAGAGTATTCTTTGACTGCTAACGGTTTAAGAGATAACAGCAAAAATTTATTTTCGAGGTCTAAAACTGGCCATTTTTCGAAAAATCAAATATTGCAAGATTTTGATAATTTCAACAGCGCTGGTCTGTCGGTCAAGTATTGATGTCAAGTCAAAAAGTCCTAAAGCACATGCTAGAGCTTCCTGCGGCGACTCTTCCTACGCACAGCAAAAAATGTGAATTTTTGAAAATGGCAAACAGACTGCTTTGAACACGAATTTCTCTCAACCATGCAACGAATCAGAAAACGGCTTTAGACACGCATTTTTGGGACAATTGCCGAGGGCTATTTTTCATGGTTTTACGTTTTATCTTTCCGTTCGAAAGAAATAAGCATCCAAACTTCAACATTTTGGCGAAAATCAGAAAAAACGTACATTTTTCTCACACTCTTGAGCTTACCTAATCACTAAAATATTTCAGAAAAAATAGCCCTCGGAAAGACGTTTCTTTTGAAGCCTGAACAGGTCGCTTTTCTTTGGCTTTCCCACATTTCGAGAAATCCCTGTTCAAAAATTGTTTTCTTGTTATCGCATGTTCAAGTCGAAGAGCTGAAATGAGACAGGTATACACTACCTAGTTGTAACAAGCACATTCTAAGCTTTAAAATGATCTAAAAATTATCGTTGAATTCCAAGAATTGAGCAAACTACAAGTCTTACTAAATTTGCTGCAATTACCCAAACCAGCACCTTAAACATATCCGTACATTGAATGTTTCCAAAGAAACAGCACCTTGAACGCCGGTCTTGGCTACTAAACGCCTTGGTCAATAGACATTGGTCTAAGCTAACCGAAGGTACCATTTCTATGACCCCGGAAATCTTCATCTCGTTTGTTATTCTATTCCGAGGGTCCTAATTCCAGGCGGTAATCGCAGCGGTAACTGCGTCTGACATTGGAAAAACGCAGGTTTGCTTAATTATCCTGGAGTAAAATGTAATTTCAGCTGGGTCAAATTATAGAGAAATATATGGAAACTTCTGAATACGTAGAAATATAGGAATCTTTATAGTGCAAAAGGCATACAGAAACTTGACTATAGAAAGTAACTAACGTGAGTAGCTTGATGCGATCTCTTATTTCTGTGTATATTTTAAGATTTCTTAACATTCTTCCCCCGCCGGTCAATTTGGGAATATTCCATTTCCAACGGCACCAGATCCTTTATTACCCGCCGGCTGCTGGACCCACTTGGATACTGTAGGCGAACGTAGCGCGCTTCACCGTCAGGGGACGGCAGAAGTTCAGTCACTATTGCCATAGTCCAAGTATTGCGGGGAGTGGGACCTTTAACGAGATAGATTTGACTAACCATCGGTCTCCAAGGTTTCTCCCCTTTCTTTCTTTTAAAGTAGTTAATCTGAGCATCAATGAGCTCCTGAAGATAGTTGGTTTTCCAAAGGGACCAGAAGGTTTCCATCTTTCTCTTCAGAATGCTGTAGTACTCCGATAAGTTTTTAATGGCTGAGGGCTCTAGATTTCCAGCTTGCGGCAATATTAATGGGGGGAATGGCCAGTTTCGTAGAAGGGGCTATGAAGCTGGCTGCTGTAAGAATTTCTCCGTCCTTGAAATCAGGAGATGTACTCAATAGAGGGCGAGAGGTCAAAGTCCCTCAATTTTACAAACCAGTGTCTTTAGGCCATCTTCAGAGATGCGGTTTTTCCATAAGACCTTCCGAAGGGCCCTTTTCACAAGGCCAATAAGGCGCTCATAGAACCCGCCATAACCAGGGAGATCCTTCCGGTAGAAACTTCCAGAGAATTTCCTTGCTAGCAAGAAACGTCTCCATACGTCCAAACGACGACCCCGTCACTGATAAATAGGTCCAGCTGTTTGACCACCTGTGTAACCTTTCCCTTTGATACGGCATCAATTTCTTCGTCAAAGTTCTGCTGTACTGCGGTAATCCAAACCTTTCGGGCTTGCCGCAGTTCGTCTGTCGTAATTATTGTAGTGGTAAGTACAGCTTTCGCTCTGCACCTGGCGATGAATCGTAGACGGTAGGATGTAACTCGGAGGAGCTTGTGAATAGACGAATACGCGGACGCGTCAATGTTGAAGAGAGAATGGGTAGTGCTCCTACAACTGGTGGCGAAACACTCGGTCTGATGGCTCGGAATATGCTGATCCGGCTCTTCGATCGTGCGTCTGCAGTGACCAGCATACGATAGGTTTTGAGGCCAGGACACATTTTGAGAGAATAACCACGGCGGACCTTTGAACCAAAGAGTCGTTGGGTGTAGAACAGCAGGTACATCCTTGGGACGTATCCCTCTTGTGGCTAAATCAGCAGGATTCTGCTTTGAAGGAACATGTCCGAACTTGATTTCAGGCGTTGCCCTAATTTCGTTAACTCTTCTGGCAATGTACGGATCCGATGATTTATTGTTGCATATCCATTGCAGGGTTATCTGGGAATCGGTGAAAAGAAACATAGATTCCACCTTCATCATTAAGTGCTTACGTAGTTCAGAAGTCGTACGCCGACGACTGTAGCGAGCAATTCTAGCCTTGTCACTGAGATCGTTGGCTTGAGAGGCGCCACCCTTGCTTTGGCAAAGAGGAGGTGGCTTGTGTACGGCTCCTGTTGGTACAGGTACACAGTGGCTGCATAAGCGACCTGACTGGCATCTGCGAAACAGATGACAAACGACACCAGATGACACTACACGACACGACAAACGACAACAGATGACACTACATCTGACCAACTGACTGGCATCTGTCAATGGTTTGGAGGCCAACTTGTAGGAAAGCTCTCGATATCGGATGTAATGGCAATCCTTGACAACCGAAATCGCAGGAGCAAGCCCACTAAATCTCTGAGGCAATTAGTGCCAGTATGGATCAGATCGTTGAGAGATGGTCCGTTGTTTGGAGTCCTGGCACTTGCATCGTAGACGATCCTTACTTTGGTAGAGCGTCGATCTTCTTTAATTACAGGAAAGTGCGCGATGTAGTGGACAACTCCATCTGGAATCTGCGGAACCTTCTCTATTATTCCTTTTGATAATTGGTCCTTTATGATGTCGTTATAGGCTTCGAGATGCTTGACATCATTGGCGTTGGGTGCCAACGTATGCAATGTTTTCATTAACCTGTTTCTAGCTTTCTTGTAGTTGCTTTCAATCTCCGGTTCAGGAACTTTCCAAAGCCATCTCACGTAGTAGCGCCCGTTTTCGTAGTTCACCGACACCTTGAAATCAGCCTGATGGAGCAACTCATCAGAATTTTCCTGACCCACTGACTGAAAGCCCATACTTTCGAGGTCCCAGAATCTTTGAATATCAAATTGCTGATGTCCCTGTACCAGCAAAATATGGTTAGAACCTTTACCTTTAACATCGCCGTACTTCATGCTTTGGTCATTGCTTGGGGACCCATAATCTGATGCCAGTAATCCATGCCAAGAAGGATATCAATACAGACTTCAAGCTTTGTTCGTTGAGGTAGATTTAGCGGCTTCAATTTCCTCAGGAAAGCTTCAGTTGAAGAGTTGAAGTTCACCGGATATAAAGGTAATCGTGGGGCCATATCTTTGATGGAATAGGCGTAGATTTGAAGTTGGAATCCTTTTGTACCCAGAAGTGTGAGACTGACCACTTCTGCAGAAACCTTCTCCGTAACCGTAAAATTGAATCGTGCAGTCTGGAGTTGAACCTTTCTGAGCGGTTTGAGCTTCATTCTAGTTGCAACCTTTCTGTCGATGCAGGTAAATCTCGCTCAGGCAGCTAGATATACTTGCACTGTGTGAGTGTCGGGGGAGCTTGGATTCTTGGCAAAGCAAGGGAAGGCTGATATCACAATTCCATCTTTGTCCCCAGCACTGGCCAAATGAACCTGAAGAACCTCACTGGACTCTGTGGAGTTCACTATCTCACGTCGTGGCTGCTCTTCCTGAGATGAGAGGTGCTGATGGGATTGGGCTGTGGTAGGTGCTTGGCGTTGGCGACAAAACGCTGAGTTGTGGGAATTGGTTTTGCAGTAGAAACAGGAATTCGTTCTTTTGCATGATCTAGCCATATGACCCGATTGTAGGCATTTAAAGAATACCTTTTTCGATCTTGCGATTTCTACTCTGCGGTTCACTTCTGACACAGCAGGGCAAGAATCGCTGTAGTGTTGTGTGTCTTCACAAAAGATACAGTGACGAATACTTTTCAGTGGGTGATGTTCTTTTCGAGACGTCGTTTGAAGAAATGCAGCCGTTGCTGGCATTTCGGACGACATCATGTCCAATTCGGCGTTGTTTTTCTTTACTTTCTTCGGTTCTTTGGAATGCCATTTCCATATCTTAGATAGCACTTCCAAAAACTCTGTCATCGACCAGTCCGTGATTTCTTGGTCTTTCAGTAGGGCTAGTTGCGATGCATTCTTATATAGGTCGCTGGGTAGTTTCTTTAGCAGCAGCGGGACGTAAGCTTTGAGGGCCGTAGGATCTGCCTCCATCCGATCCAGAGATACAGCAATTGCCCTTGTGTCGTCTATAAATTTCTCCAAATTTGTAAGGTTCTCTTTAACCAATGGCATATTGCCAAAAGCCTCCCAACTTGCCATGATTATCTCGTTAGGGCCGAAATAAGCTTTCTTCAACATTTCGACAGCTTCGGCATACCTATCGCCTTGAAGACCAAGACCCTTGACTTTGTCATATGCGGTTCCTTTCAGGCATTGCATCAAGTAATCCATTTTCTGCTTGTTGTGTAGATTTGTTCTTGAATGGATGTTGACTTCAAACGAGTCTCAAAAATTGGGCCACGCCAACCTATCCCCAGAAAAGCTAGGTAATTGTAGTTTTGGTAGCTTACTTGTTGCAACTTGGCCTGACGAGATGTGGTGGTCGCTACCTCCAATAGGGCGATCCGTAAAAACTTGGGCTGGAGCAAATTGTTGTAGCATCAGGCGCATGGTCTCCATTTCGGCTCTATGGGAAGATTGGATACGGTCAAGATCAGCTTGTCTTTGCTGTTCAAATAGACGCATTTCTGCTCCTCTTCGTCTTTCCTGTTGTTCGAAGAAGGAAAGAAGAGCGTGAACCGTGTCTGATGGAGCAGGAGCAGGAGTTGTGGTAGACGGCACGTTACGCAGATCTGCAAGACGGTGTAGCAGATCGGCATCTGTGGATGTAGGAGGAGAATAGAGGTTGGAGACTGGTGGGGAAGCAGAGTCTGCGGGAGCGGGATTGGGGGCGGATTGGGTGGTGTAGCAGGGGTTGACGTAGGATTCGGAGTTCTTCGAAGCTGGAGAGCTTCGGGAGCGCAGTGGTACATGATTAGGAGGTCAGAGTGGATGAATGTACCGTTCATAAGGAGGCACTGTGGCAGAGAAAAAATAGTACAGTCTGAACAGCTCCATCGGAAGTCGCTGTTTAGTGTTCTTAAAGCTTCACAGAGTTCACCGCTGAGAGAACCAGGTACTCGGTGGTTAATGCAGTGGATGCACCACCACTTAGTGCACTCATCGCACTGGATTGACTCGTGTATATTGTTCAGGCAAATAGCACAGAGGGACTCATCTGAGGCAGAACCAGAAGTGTCCGCGAGATTAGGCATTGTAACGGACTGCTACCAAAAACATAGAGAAATATATGGAAACTTCTGAATACGTAGAAATATAGGAATCTTTATAGTGCAAAAGGCATACAGAAACTTGACTATAGAAAGTATAGCTAACATGAGTCGCTTGATGCGATCTCTTATTTCTGTGAATATTTTAAGATTTCTTAACACAAATGACTATATTTGATATTTCAGTCGTATAAAAAAGCAATTATGAAGTGACTTTTTTGGGTGTGTGTTTGGGTGCTTGGCACGTGTAAAATATTTCAGCGCATCGAACGGCACGCACGTTACCGGAGCAATGCATGCATAATTTCACTATTAACGGCAGTCTGAAAAGAGTGAACTGACATGATATGGGAAAGCCGGTAGTAACCGTACATGGGTTAAATTTAATTTTGCGAGTCAAAACAATACAAGGTGTTGCATACTGGAGCTTGATTTTTGCTGGTGCATTAATCAGTGGCCTAAGCTATGCAAAGAACGTTGTGGAATCCTACCTACGATACGATGTAGATGTCAGTATAAAGGTAATGTTTATTTCAGTTTGATTTATTTTACCTGATTACGTAATTCGTACTACGTGCTTACATTTTACGTACTTTTGTTAGTGTTTTAAGTATCTAATGTTTCAGTTGTCACGTTTTCAGAAAACAAGCATCTACATAGTTTAGTGATCATCGTTTCGTTGTCGAACGAATCACATCATACTTCCCAAAAAGTTTAAGTCTGTCTGTAAGCAAGCAGGGGGAATATATGACGCCAGGTTTGATTGAAGGGATGATGCAACGGCAAGAACTAACCATGTGAAATAGGGAGCTTATGCAAATTGAGGTTCAAAAGTTTGGCACACAGTTGGACAAGGATACGAGCATGGAAGAGGGTTCATGCTAACCTTGGAATAAATAAGAGATTTTTGCCTAAAATTGTAAAATTGCATTTTCCAAATTCCGACATTTTATTTTCCAGAACAATCGATCGATAATTGTTTATTCACGCTAAATGGTTCAGAAGCTAAATTTCGTCAAATCTGCAATTTTCAACAGTTTGGTGATACGTTTTTCGATGTTTTGTCGTGTTTAACATTTATCTTTCTTTGCATGCCTTTTTTAGATTGTTTTAGGTTGTACATTTGCTCTCTGAAATCGTTCTATAAACGTTTTTGTGACAAAACTGTTTAGAAAATGAATTTAAATTTAGTTTTAAAATACTTACTTATTCTCAGAAAAGCGTGAATCCTTGGTCAAAACGATGAGTCACTTATGCGCATACTTATTACTCGAATTAGATAAGTAGATAAATTAATTTAGTAATTAATTGATAGATAGACATTATTAATTAATTATTAATACTGTAATTAATTATTAAATTAATCAATTTGTCATCTACAGCAGTTTCATTGCATATTGTATTTTCTAGATTGATGGTTCGAAAGGTGTTCCGTTCCCAACAGTGTCCATTTGTAATCTAAATCCTTTTCGAAAAGACAAAGTCAACAACAACAAAGAAATTGCAGCCTTCGTAAGCAGTCAAATACAATTATGGGTCTCAGTTCTATCAAGACTAATTAACTAACAATCAAATTGAAAGTATGAAAATTGAAAATATTAAATTCTGCCAATAGTCGCAGTCAGTTTAGCTCGAGAGGAGACAGTTTGAATCTTCACCCTCGACTTTACCAAAGCATCTTTCCTTTTACTCGAGTTTAGTGCTTCCTTTGTACACTAATCTGAACTAGAATTTTTTCAAGTTTCAAGAATTCGATATAATGAAATATGACTCATGGTACTTTGTTTGGCCCTGGTTGTTGATGTGGTCGGGGGATACACAAGCGCGACGAAACTACATTAATTCATTTTCAGTTTAGTAATTCGTTTCGTATGGTTCACTCAGGAGCATAAAATAATAAAGCGCCAAATTCTTTTAATTTGATGTCTTAGTTCTATCAGTAGTACGTTCTAGCAAACGCAATGTAATTGTAATTACGGTTGAAGCTCGGTTTCTGTATTTGTGTTCACTCTAATAACAGTGACTATAAATAACAGTGACAAATAAAGGGAGCTACAGATTCCACTCGATGTATCTCGTAATTTATCAGGGCGTTTTTGCACTTAGAAAAACTAGACACTCTGAGCACATTGCAATTAGTGATAGTTTTAGCATTCAGCCTATGAAGAGATTATGGCCTCCTTATTAAAGCAACGTGGAAATACTGGCACTGGAAAGCTGAAGAGACAAGTAGATGGTTAGTTTGTGGATTAAACACATAATAAACATATTTACATTAGTGCCATTAACCATTTAGTAGACCGACACGGGCGTTTTCATTCTTTCTGTTCAGCGTAACGCTTTTCGGAAATTGTAAGAAGTAGACCCTAAAGAAGGCAACATGCCGCAATTGAGCCTGTGTGGTTGTGTAGAATCTTTGTCTTCAACACGCCAAACAATATATATAGTCCCAAATTTTCGAAAAAAGTTCGAATTAGTTTGCCTGACATGGCTAATATTTAGTAATGAGGAGAAGAATGGAAAACCAAAATAAAACTGAAAAGCATAAAAGAGCGAAGAATGGAGAAAACCAAGACATCGTTTCGTTTTAAAACGTTTTGACTTTATTTGTTGGTAGTACTAATCAGATGAGCCCACAAATTAATAGTGGCCAATACACAAATGTTTGATCCGAGCGTTGACGTGCCAATACATAGCTACAACCCGAAGCAACAATTCCGCCACTAGACGGAATAAAGGAGGATAAAAATAGGAGTAAATTTAAGATGCCAAAAACTTGTAAAATGTACCTTAAAAAGTGCTAAGCTTGTACTGCCCAACCGGCCGGCCAGCGGAAAATGCTGTCGGTGTCTTCTCCCCGTGATATTCTCCCCCATAGGGTATAATATCCCCCCTTCCAGCTACAACATTCCCCCCCCTATAAATGAAACCAGTCAAATGATGCAATGAATTTAACAGGGTCAAATCAGCAACACTCCTGATAAGTTGGTAATTTGCAAGTAAAAATGCTGAAAACACTTTAACTTGGGTTGTTAGTATTAATTATTATTTAAACGGTATAATTAATGTTAATTTACACGTTAAAAGGAAAATGATTTTTACACCTGTTTTTAACGCTATTAAGAAAGTGTTAGAAAGTGTAAAAAAATTAGTGTTAAAAGTGTAGAAATACTGGTATAATTTTTGGTTAGTTTGTTAATATTTACCTGTTAATAACTGTAAAAATGTTTTTTTTTAATTTTTGCTTTTATATTAGTTTAGAACTCTAATTTTTACAGTTATCACGAGTTGTAAAATTCCGGATCCTTAACAGACTTTTTACCGATTTCACAAGTGTTTTGGTAAAATCAACAACGCTTTTCTAATAGTTTAATGCATCTTTTTGATCAGGGCTCACCCACTTGTAGGCTCACGGCGTGGCCACTTTGCACCACTGTTTCTCATTGTTCATTGTCACCGCGAAGTTTATAAAATTTCCCTCGAGAATGCTTACAACTCAAGCTTGTTTAAAAACATCATAACTGACTGATAATTTACTGTTTACTGTGTATAAACAAGCATCTCGTTTCGAAACTACATTTCCTATGGTGACTGCAACGTGTTGTCCCTTTTCGATAAATGGAAAAAGGCCCTTCGTTTATTTATTCCCATCAAGAGTACATAATGATAAGAGTGTGACAAGCGTCACATTCTATGCAATGAATGCTAAAACTATGCGATGCGCGCTAACGGCTTACCCCCCCCCCACAAATTGACCCCCTCTCACACCGCCCCTATATGGGTACATAGTTCCAAACGGGGGTCGCTCACTGCTTTGCATAATTACACGCTGAAATTAACAGGGGCCCAGTTTGGGGAGGGGGTGCAAGCGTGTATGCTTAACACATAGATGTACAAAATATACTAAGCGAGTGAGCGACCCCCGTTTGGAACTATGTACCCATATAGGGGCGGTGTGAGAGGGGGTCAATTTGTGGGGGGGGGGGGTAAGCCGTTAGCGCGCATCGCATAGTTTTTGCCTTCATTGCATAGAGTGTGACGCTTGTCACACTCTTATCATTATGTACTCTTGTTCCCATACAGCTCCCGTTAAAATTCTAGAAACGTCATCTGTCTATTAAGCTTTCACGTTAGTTTTACATATAAACTAATTTATTTGTCATGTTTTTTCTATTTAGTTCATAATGACAACATTATGAGTGATAGAACAGCGAGGCGTCGTCGACAATATGAATCTCAAATCGAGTATAATGGTTACATCTACACTTTGAGTCTACAGGATCAAAGCTGTGCAGACGCTTGCAGTTTCATAGATACAGTGTGCGATTTCAGCAATTTGACAGCAATCGACTCACAGGACTTCGTTGATAAGATTGTCAACAAATTAACATATTGTTCATCATACCGAAAAAATTGTGGACAACCAAGCTGTCCCTATTTTAAGCCTTCAAATCAGTTCTGCTATACCAATTACGATAAAGCCATAAGGTTTGAACCAAAACTTTTATTTCTAAGCTTTCTGTAGAATGACTACATTGACATATTATTTACTCAAGGCTGCACCAACCTAAATTTCAGAATAGCTGCGGAATAGCAGAAGACTCAGAACTATTTTTGATTGCAGAACTAGTTGTTAGTCTTCTGTTATTTCGCCGCTATTCTGAAATGTTTCTGTGCAGTCCACCGCTAGAATGTTACGAATTTACATTCAAAACGAACAATCTATTGCGTTGAAACTGTGCCGCCAACTATCACCCTTCTATCCAAGTATTGATGTTGCAATAAGAAAAATAATATAAATATCTAATAAAGGAACAAATATGGTCAAGTTCAACGAATTGTGAGTACAGAGAAGAGAGAAGTAAGGAAAAGAACATAAGCTTGTTTGGACAAGCTAAAGTTTGAACCGCTGTTCGCAACTAATGACCCTTTATGGCCCTTAGTGGCCAGTAAACATAGCATTCAGTATAGACCGGGGGTTTCACTGTATTCAGTTCATGAAATGTTTCTTTATGGAATTATTGTGTTTTCTAAACTACAGTTAAATCTATAGGTTTAAAATGTTGCGGTGGCATGACTTATTGGATGTTGTCTCTGATAGCTTAAATGAATGAAACACGCTAAATGCTAAATATTGCTAAATTTAATATCTGTTTCAGCTGCACATCCACGGCACAGTCGTTCAGTCGGTTTTGTCAGTGCAAAGGTTAGTGCAAGCAACAAATTGGCTAGTGCGTAAACTAGCAATGTTTATTGTAGCAAAGCGTTGTTGTAGTAATAACTTGCATCAAGATAAGATAAACTTAACATCGAGAGAGAGAATACATAATGCATAAGAGTATGACAGCTGGAACACTCTCTGTGTAATACGAGTGACACATCCTCTGCACGATAACGGCTAACCCTCCCCAGCAAAATTGTTACTCAGTCAAAACTGGGGTGCACTCTCTCGCTCTATGCTTTTGTGTTAAAGCTCGAAAACACGAGCACTACGTATATACGCGAGCTTCGTGTCTGTTTCGAGCTTTCGAACAGACGAATTTGTTTGATTCAGTAGTGAATTCACGTTGAACATAGTATAGCATGAGCGAGAGAAGCATAGCCCAGAGAGAGAGAGAGCGTACCCCATCTATTCTGACTGGGTTCCAATTTGCGGAAGGAGGGGTCAGCCGTTATCGTGCAGAGGATGTTTAGTGAACAACGCTAGGTGTGTTTAAGTACTGTTGTCAACCTCTGCTTAATTGATAACACGTAGGAGATAGGGTGTGCGCGAGCTGACAGGTTGGAGCTCTGCCTTATTGGGGATAACTCAGTTATACGCACGCTGCACTGTGCATTATCTGATTTATATGCACAGTCTTTACATAGGAAAAGTGCAAAAGAGTTGTATAATCTTTATTATGTACCATAAGTCTTTTGGCCTAAGACCATACTGAACACTTCCCAGATTGACGCTAAGTCATCAAACGCGCAGATTAAATATATAGTGCCCAAATACAGATTCTAACATTTCATGAGTATTTGTTGCAGTAGTTTGCCAATATCTGCTCTATGTAGTTCTCTACTGAAGCTGTAGTCGGCATCACTTTGCGAGGTCAAAAAAGCAATTTATAAGATGTTTTCAATTAGGTTTCAAAGTTTCATGATAGTTTTTCGGTGATTTGTTTGATGAAATACACAAACTTGTTTCTTCTTACAATTCATTATTTTTCAAAATTTGAAACCACCTGAATTCTACTAATCACAATTCGAGCTGGTTGTTAGGGATGTCTCAAAAGTCAAATACATATATAAACCTAAAGCTTCACAAGCTTCATAAAGTTCACAGTGCTGTCTTATGTCTTATGTCTGTTGTTATTTTTTATGTCTGTTTCTTATTTTCTAAGATGGTTCAACCTTGAATTATTACTACTTGTTCATTACTTGTAGTCAAGAAGCCGACTTTAAATGAAAATTGGCTCAACGTTTTTTCTCTTTGATGAGTACAATGACACTACGTTCGGTTTTCCAAAACTTTTTACTGCAAGTTAGAAGGAGTGCAATTTTCCAAATATTGCATAATGAAGTAAATTTTTCATCAAACGCAACCTGGATTTTGCCTACTTGCCCAACTTTGCCATGCGACCACTTTAGCTAGAAAGCTGCACTGCAACTGACTAAAAAAGGGTCACGCGGCGTGTTTGTTGGGAACATATCTGTTAAGTTGCAAGCCTCCAGCGTGCTCCACGATAGTGCACCAAAAAATTGGTCATGTTTTCGCAGAAACAACTTTATGATAGCAGCAGTAGGATTGCAACTGGAAGATGATCATGCCTTGGATTGGCTTCAACTAGGCCTTCGAACAGACACCCTTGGTTTCTATATATGGCTTGCGCAGCAGAAGAAATGATGGATTATTTCATTTCTGCAAAAATGTCGTTTCGACGCCAAAAAACCGACACGATAGAAAATGCTAGAAAAATACTTTAAAAAGCAAAAATGTAAAGCTAAATGATACCTTGTGATTTAATATGGTCACAACTGAAGCCTAGCTGTCTTGGCAAAAACTGCTTTGGAAGAAAACGTCGAATTTTCTAAGCGGTGTCAGAACGAATAAAAACATATTTTAGAAAGCTTTATCATATTTCAACTTGATTTGAGCCGTCAACCAACATACCTGACCAAAAGAATCACCACCTTAAGAGTCGAACAACAGATGTCAATTAAGAAAGATATTTGGTTAGTTTTTCTCAGATGCCACATTGATCTCCGAGCTCTAATCAGAAGATTTACTATCTTCGTTACTCCTAAAACAGTTGAATTGGTGACAAAGTTAAGGTGCTGGTTTTCTTTCGGGTAGTTTTGACTTATACGGCATTAATCCTTTGCGCAGATAGTTAGAACTTACAAAATGACCTAATTTCATGCTCTTTAAAATCCTGGGACCAGTCCCGTATGTTGGGGTGAAAAGATTAGAAGGTGGTTGCCTTAGACACCCAGTATGCAGAAGAGAGATTGGAATGGTTGCTACGGCTGGAAAGAGAACACGCAAATAAACATTTTTGGTTATGCAACCTTTAGGCTACCTCCAGTGGTTAGTCATTGTAAGCAAAGAACCACTCTGAGGGGCAAAAAAGTACCATTTTCGAGGAAATCAGTTTTTTCAAAATTACTCTTATGTATGGACAATTTTGGTCCACTATTACTCTATCGATAAACGCACAAATTACACATTTTATCAAAGACAGCTGAGGTTCGTTGCCTAAAGCTAGAGTTTTAGCCGATAAACCATTTCTCCGAACATCCGATCTCTAAAAAGCTACTCGATGGTTCTGGAGGATTTTCGCAGAGTGAAAATTCGCTGCGGAGGAACGTTTTTCTTGGTTTGGGCTACGTTTCGAGTAGCATGGAAACTCAACGCGAAGTTAAGAAATTTCGTGTTACCGTGCAGTTGGCCAACTTTCTCGACCGTTATGACCTGCTGAGCCAAATCCAAAAAACGCCCCTCGGCCCATATGTCCTTCATATCATCTCACAGAAAGAACTTTTGGCCGGTGCTACAATTTGGAGATATCGCTGTTCAAAAATTTTTGGTCTAGTTATTTAGCAGTTAGGTCAGAAACTTTTTGCTGTCTTTTTTCTAATTTTGTTAGTTTCGTATGTGTTTCGTATCATCACGTGAATGTCCTGACAATAAGCTTTAAACTGTGTATAAAGCTCTTTCCAGTTCCCAAAACTGCAAAAGCTATATCGTTTTAAAATAATCACCACAAGAGCACTGGGCAAAACGATACCACCACCTTAACTGACTCCATAGCCATGTATAGTAGTAATGCATGACGAGCAGCGCATGCATAACTGTTTGGAGCAGATTTGTAAAAATGTCGCGACTGGTAGCAGAAACTAGTAGAAGTTAATATGTTTCAGTACTGGAGCTGCCAACGGAGAGCAGTGATTCACAATCAATAGGACAGAAAACTGCAACATCGGCATCACTACACTTTACATTGTCATCAATACGATTGTCATCATCATCATCATCATCATCATCAGCAACAACAACATCATCATCACCAACAGCAGCATCAACAACATCATCATCATCGTCATTACCATGGTCGTCGTCGTCATCATCACCGTCATTATTATCATGGTCATCATTATCGTCATCGTCGTCGTTATCATCCTCATCATCATTCTTCTCATCATCATCATCATTATCATCTTCAACGTCATCATCCTCATACTGGTCCTCCTTCTCCTCCTCGTCATCATCGTCTTCACTATTAACATCACCGTCATTACAACTGACACAAATGATTACAACAGCAGTGACAGCGGTCCAGACACAATCTTCGTTTTTAATGTTATCATCATCACCAACAGCAACATCCTCATCATCATCATCATCGTTGCCGTCGTCGTCTTCGTCGTCATCATCTAGGTCGTCACAATCAGAAGAATCCTCATCATCATCATCATCATCATCATCATCATCATCATCATCATCATCATCATCATCATCATCATCATCATCATCATCATCATCATCATTATCTTTGTCATCATCATCATCAGCATCATCGTCATCATCATCATCATCATCATCATCACTATCATCATTATCATCATCATCATCGTCGTCGCCGTCATCTCCATCATTATCTACTGCTTCCTCCTCATCAGATTTATCTTCGTCATCGTCATCCTTTTCAGCTATGTCATCCTCAATACCAACATTAACATCATTATCATCATCACCATTATTATTACCATCACCATCATCATCATCGTCGTCGTCATCGTCGTCATCATCATCATCATCATCATCATCATCGATTTCATCATCATCACCATCATCATTGTCATCATCATTATCATCATCATTATCAGCATCATCATCAGCATCATCATCATCATCATCACTATCGTCATTATCATCATCATCATCATTGTCACCATCATCATCAGCAGCATTATCAGCATCATCATCAGCATCGTCATCATCATCATCATCGTCGTCGCCGTCATCCTCATCATTATCTACTGCTACCTCCTCATCAGATTTATCTTCATCATCGTCTTCCTCATTACCAACATCAACATCATTATCATCATCACCATTATTATTACCATCACCATCATCATCATCGTCGTCGTCATCATCATCATCATTGTCGTCGTCATCATCATCATCATCATCGATTTCATCATCGTCATTATCTTCGTTTCTGACGTCGTCATCTTCATCATTATCTACAACATCGTCATCATCTGCAGCATCTTCCTGCTCATCATATTTGTCTTCATCATTATCTTTACCAACATCTTCATCATCTTCTTCACCATTATCATTATCTGTACTATCATTATCCTCATCGTCGTTGTCGTCGTCATCATCATTATTATTGCTGTTATCGTCATCTCCACCATTGCCTATAACATTATCACCATCATCAGCATCCTCCTCATCATCATCTTTTTCTACATTATTATCATCATCATCATCATCATCATCATCATCACCACCAACATCTTCATCATCATCATCGTCGTCGTCGTCATCCTCATTATCATTTACATCATTGTCATCATCATCGTCAGCTTCGTCGTCCTCTCCATCGTCACAACCATCTGCAGCATTTTCACCATCTATAACCTCACCACAATCAGCGGCATTCTCATCATCTTTGTCATTAACACAATCATCATCATCTTCGTCGTCACTATGGTCATCAACATCATTACCGTCATCATCATCATCGTTGTTATCATCACCGTTTTCGTCGTCATTTTTATCATCGTCCACATCAACATCATTAATATCATCGTCAACGTTCTTATCTTCATCTCCATCTTCTTTCATAGCGACGTCATCATATTATTTAACGACGTCATCATTACCAGTAACAACGTCACCAGTGCGACATGCAATAACATCTTCAGCGACAGTATCATCACCTTCAATGCTATCAACATTCACTTCCTTACTGTTACCGTTATCGCCATTATCCTATGCATCATCACTGTCATTACTATCATCCTACTTGTTATCCTCAGCATCTTCACTGCTGCCACCTTCAACTTCATCATCGCCTTCTTCGTTTGCAATATTAACAGCATCGGCATTATTATCTTCTTCGTCATTGCCATCAACGTCATCTTCACCAATCCCATTGCTGGTATCCAAATCGTTACTGGACGCATCTTTACCAGCGACAGTTCCAACGTTATCTACAGTTGCAGTTTCGGAAACAGCCATGAAAGTCACATCTTCCTCAAACAAGACCTCAATAAGCGTATCTCCGCAATCCACAAACCATCAAACTAGCATAGAGACAGCATCCGGGTCTTCGTCGTCAGTTTTATTCTTTTCATCGTTATCACCATCAGTGCAATCAGCAGCATCGCAGACACCCTCAGCAACACTTTTTTCAGTTTTGTTGTCGTCTCCAATACATAATGCTACACCATCATCATCAAGCGCATCTTCAGTAGCAACATCATTGATATCAGTCTTGTTAACTTCAAAACTGCCAATAATAGCAAACTATCAAACGAGAGAGATAACAATAACTACACAATCATCATTACTTTCTTCTGCCTCAACACGGACATCTAAAATTTCATTATCATCGCAATCGCAGTACGGTCAAGCAAATTCATTATCAGCAGCAGCGTCATTCTCGTCAATGGCGCTAACTTTTTCGGTCCCGAACTCAGCATCATCGTTGCCCTTCAAACAAAGAGCGAATGTGAGTTCCCCAGCAGGCATTTCATACCCACTATCTACTGGGACATTTCTGTTAACTGCGCCACATACTATAACTACTTTGGCAACGACAATAGTGACAACAATGGCACTTCCGCCTAAGTCAAGGTCCTCTTTATCAACATCATATATACCAATGATATCATCCTCAGTAGCAGTTCTACCATCATCTGACATCACGTTAGCATCACCAAAAACACCCCTTAGTCTGATATCGTCATTAGAAACAACAAGTAGTATAGCTACAGCAGCAATAGCAACAGCAGCAGCATTACAACAGTTATCTTACGCATCATTTAAGTCAATGAGTACATTAGCCTTGTCAACGGCATTAGAGGTGGCAGTGTCTTCATCTTCAAGAGTAGTACCAGTGGACTCGACAAAGTTAGCATCATCGTCATCTTCATCATCATTGTCAAGAACTTTATTTTTATCATCGCCCTTGCCAGTATTACCGTCGTCTCAACGATTATTATCATCAACATCCTCAGTTTCATTTAAAACAAAAACAGTATCAGCAAAGTCAATAAAGTTATCGCCACAGCTTCTACACACTCAGCCATCAACTACGCTGATATCATTCTCATCGCTGACTCAGTCACAAAACCGAGGTCTGCTAAAATCAACCTCATCAGCAGAAGCGTCGTTCTTATCCTCACCGTCCTATTATTATTCTTCACCAGCACTTCCAAATCACTCATCTTCCAAAGCATTTTCTGAAAACTTGTCTTCAGTCTCTGCACTTAGCATTCCCTCAAAATCAAAACTACCATCATCATCCTTAGTTTTAACAACATCGTCGTCATTATTACTTTCATCTACGCCTTGGTCATCGTTAACATTTGTTGAATTCCTAGCAGCACTGTCATCGACTTCAGGTACGCCCTCACTGCCATTGTCGTTAATGACTTCCACTCTGACATCAGCAAAAACGTCGTCATTGTCATCGGCACATACAGCGGCTAAAGCAAACTTACCACGTTTCCTTTCGTTATCAGAGCCATTTCCATCACCATCTAGATTTACTAATTCATCATTACCAACATTACTGTCGTCAAAGGGGCCATCGAATCAGCATTACAAAAGTAAACAGTATTTATCCTAAATATTTGCTTTGATTTCCGGCAAAAACTGAAACAAATAGCTAGACCGTCATCAACTGGTAAAACTTTAATAGCATATATGAAGACAGCTACGTTGAAATGGAAAGGCATTGAACAGCGGTAAAAGCAGAATTGAAGTTTGACGTTCAAAATAAATTTTATTTTATCACAATAATATTGCACGACAGTGCGAAATTGAGTAGGAAAGCACACAAAATTAAATTATATAAGCAATCTCTTCGTTGGAGTGGTCGCGAAGGTGATTAGTGGCAAAGAATGAATGCGTCTATCAAAAGATTTTGAGTACACCATTATAGCGAGATTCCGTGGAACCAACGTAGCGGGGACTAAGCACAAAACCATTCCGCGAAAATGAGCTGATTTGGTTGGAATTTTGCTGTCCAGACTTTGATGAAAAAAGTTTCCAGGAAAACTAGCTGATTTAACTGGAAACTAGTCAATCCAGAATTAAAGTTAAAGTAGCTACGTTCTAAACGTACAACAAATTTTACAGAAAGGCTCTCTAGCGGTTGGAAAAAGAGTTGTACCGCTATGAAATCTCCAGTGCCGGGGCCTGCTGATCCAGCCGCGCCGGGCCGCACCCAACCAGATGGGCATAAGCCAGGGCTCGAAGGTCCAATTCACGGCACGGCGGGCCTGCTAATGCTGTAAAGGCTCAACATTCAAAACACGGTGTCAAACAATAGTTAGTGCTGTTTATTACATTGTACACTGCTTTTGGAAACTTAAAATTGACTTTCGAGTGTAGATAAGTTAGAAAAGGTTAAAATATTATGCACAAAATTTATCCGGGTTGAAGCGGGCCCGGTCGGGCCTAGGTGGCCTCCAAGGCCCGGCAGGCCTTGTGGCGGTCAGGGCCTCCGCGGCTGACCGCGCCGGGCCGAGCGTGCCACTATAATAACCGGGCCCGGGCCGGCAAGGTGCATGCAAATTGCAAACCTTAGCAGGGGCACGATGTCCGCTTCCGCCAGAGTTGGAATTTTGCTGTCGAGAATTAAGGCGCCGAAGTTTCCACGAAAGCCGGCTGACTCAGTAGAAATCACGCTGTCTGGGCTAAAGCCCTAAAATTTTCCTGGAATTCAGCTCATAAGTTTTTCATAGGTCGCATCCGCGGAATCTCGCTAGGTGTACTCAAAATCTTTTGATAGATGCATAAATAAACTACCGATTGTACAACACCATATTACAAAAGGATATCTTTAATAACTGATTTTAGACTGCTCAATTTGGGAGGTTTTCTTTTTAAGATTTTGAACCAACAACCTCACAGCTTGTTGAAACCAAGCCTTATAAGTCACTAATATTTACTGCTCAAGGAAGTCGAGACAAAGCTTCGGTAAGTCTACTTGAGTCATATAATATTGCAAGTGCATTAAGAATACTAAGGTTTGAGTAAAAATATAGAAAGCCAAATTGATTTATCTATATCTCAAAAGGGTTTCAAAATAGCTATCATAAGGCATGATAACATGTTTCTTCTCATGGAAACAGAAACTTCTGTGCACCTTCAAAGATTATCAAACATCATCTGAATCATTCAGAGATAAATATGCTATGTTCTGTGTACAGAAGGGGGATAAGCCCTACTGTGTATATTTATGTTATAATTGAGTGTGAGTTTAAGTATCTCGCTTTTGTTTAAAGCCACCCCCCTATGAGTCATAACTGATGTTTGAAAGCGTCATTCTTTGTAATAACTAACGTATTTCTACAAAGCTGGAGTAGCAATTTACTAAAGTCTGACCAAAAATATAGGGAGCGATATTATTTTGTTTATACTGATTAAGTAGCACTGTTTTGCTGCAGCATTATATATTTTTGTGAACAGTCATGACATGAACTTTCCTTTGGCTGAAAAAGAAATTTGAAAAAATTAAAATTCCTCAAAAGAATTCAATCTTTTGGATTTTGAAAAATCAGTAGTTGCCAGGAACTATCCGTTTGGTGGCCAAGTAACCCATGCTCCGAACATATTGTATCCCAAATATGAGGATTGTGATTCAGCTTTTTTCGATTTTCAAAATACTTTGATCTTTGCCGCTTTTTCAACTTATATTATTCGCTAATTTTATTTGGATTTTCAGGACCGTTTCTGCGTCAGCTTTCATAGTACCTATGCGATTTTTTTCACAATCTAAAAGCAGACTTTTTCGAAACCTCCAGACCTCGAAACTTTATTGTGCCTTTGTACCACGCAATTTTTATAAATGCCACTTATGTATGCGCTACCATTGTCAACGGAAAAAATTAGCAAAATCCCAGACCCACTTTTGAGATATGGCAATTCGCAAAATAATCGATTTTCAGCCGAAACAGCGATTATGGCAACTTTGGCCCATCGTAGCCGGCTGAAGGGAACGACGATTGGCGCAATTTCTTCCAGACATAAGCTAGATGCCATGGCAACGTTTTGTGTCAGCTTCACCCAAAAAAATTAAATTTCTCGGATTTGGCTGAACATGGGCCAAAGTAGCCATAATTGCTGTTTCGGCTGAAATTGATTGTTTTTTCAAATGGCCATATCTCATAAGTGGATTTGGGATTTTGCTAATTTTTCCGTGGACAATGGTAGCGTATAGATAAATAGCATTTATAAGAATACTAAGGCACAATAAAGTTTCGAGGTAAAAAAATGTGGAAATGCATTTACTGATAATGGAGGCTTAAGCGAAGTTCTGATCGCTGAAAACTGCTGAATGTGAATGTCAGAAAGCTCAACTATACAGGGATAGGTGGCCCTGCATTATTAAAGCTTGAACTGTCTGACTTTACTCTGTCAGCCTGAAGTTTGATAAGTGAAGTCACACGACGACGTTAGTGAAAGTGTAGAATTTATGTTCGCTGCAAAAATTAAAGACTATATTAAGGACTACAGATTCGTCAGTGTGCGCATGTCCGAAATATCCAGCTCCGTTTAACCTTATCCGACTAAGAAATGCGACGGTATTGTATAATAGTATCGCAAGTTTATTTTTAGAAAGGCATAAAATAACAAATCGTCGGAAATTTTGGGCATCAAATCAAAGATATAATTTTCATTATCAGTCGGACATAAACTACAGAAATATTGACAAAAATAATAGACCTCCCCAAAAATAGAGCATAAGGGTAGAAACCCAACAAGTCCCTAAGTATACGGAGTTGAGCTCTAAGATACGGAGGTTTTCCTTATACTCCGGGTTGCTACAAGTGCTGAAAGTTTGAGCCAAATCGATTTTTGAAGGTTGTCCGGAAGTACTGGTAGCACGGTTGAACGTCTCAGAAAGCTACACACACACACACACACACACACACACACACACACACACACACACACACACAGATATATATATATATATATATATATATATATATATATATATATATATATATATATGTAAGGGCAAGAAAAATTCATTCTTAGCCCAGAGGTTAAAAAAGGGCTAAAAGTTAACTGTTTTCTTGTAATGCTTAATTCTCTGTTTTCAAACTCTTGACTCTGTGCTCAATACTGAATGCCTAATTGTGAACCAAACGTTTGTGTCTAATTGTGAACTCATTTTCTGTCTAATTTTCTGTCTAATTGTGAACTAATTTTCTAATATCGAACGCTGTAGCAACTATAACTATTTTGTTAACTCACCTAATTCTGTAAAATAACTAATTTTTGTACGCTAAACACTAATTATGCTCGTTTTGTGGACTGACTGTACAAATCTGACTGCATGGTTTTCGCTGTCCTTTGTGTTTGCAGTTTATGTGAAAATTGGCATTAACTGTTTGTCTTGACAATAGTGAAATGATGGTTTCTATTTGCCTGAATGATTTGGAAAATCGCTCTGTTTTCGTCCTAAGAAGTTCAGATTCTAAAAGTGGGGTTAATCGTCTTAAGTTGGAAATTTTGGGAGCCCCATGAGCCCAAAAGCAATCTCATACGTCATGCTTATCATGACGTATGCCTTTTCTTTCGTAGATTTTCGCCTTTAAATCAAAAGACTTAAAAAGGACCGAAAACTGCAGAAATTCACGTGGACAAGGCTGAGAGGGGAGAAGGTGACTGAACCCCAATTCCAATCAGTTTGAGGTTGACTGTTGAACAGGAAGGTCGGTTTTAGAAGACCTGTATTTACTGTCGTGGAGCGCGCTGCTACGCCGCTGTCTGTCTGTGTTGTGTTCACCTTGGCCAGTTGTGCCCTCAGTCGTGTCTTTTACCGTCTGGTTTTACTGTGAGTCCACGTGGGACGTTTCGTTGACCGGTCACCTCTCTCTCACCTTTCAGCCTGCACGTGTGGTTCTGTCTTGTATTGTTATTTCCTATTTTCTGCTATTCGGATTTCTCCTGGGGATTCAAAAGGTAAAGTGGTAACCAGAGAGTAATATTGAGCTTCTGTGGAATCGAGTAGATTGTTCTTGTTGAACCAAAACCACTGATTAGTTGATAGAATCTAGTATTTATGTGTTCAAATCACCTGACCGAGATTGTACCAGTATTGTCCCGTCTTTAATATTTCCGATTTATGTATTGCTGACTATTGGACGAATCAGATAACCTTATCATTAAAATTAACTGTAAATTCTGACCAGCATCCAGTCTTGTCTCTAATAGATTCGGGATTTGATCTGAGAACAAGGTGGACCACAGTTCTAGTTACGGAAACCTTGTTTAGGTAGAATAATTAGTTGACCTCAAAGTTCCATTGAGCGGTCAACTAATTAGTAGGTAATTTTAGGATAGACGGATTGGATTTGTTGAGCCATTTAACCAGTGCTCAAGCTGTGCTAATTTCGAGCCATTTAACCAGTGCTCTGATAGACTGTTGTTTTTCACTAAAACAAGTTTGCCCGACCCCCAAACTTGTGTGATTTGAAAAGGGCTGAGAGATTAAAGTTTGAAGTTTGAGATCTTAGACGTGAAATAGACCTCTCAGTACCCAATTTGGCTAAAAGCATTACCTAACCGAAACCCGTTTCTTTACATATATAATATATATGTGTGTATGTGTGTGTGTGTGTGTGTGTGTGTGTGTGTGTGTGTGTGTGTGTGTGTATGTGTGTGTGTGCGTGTGTGTGTGTGTGTGTGGGAGAGTAGATTTCATATATGTCGTGCGCAAAACTAGGTTTGCGCAAAGACATGGCGTATACTGTGTTTACGCAAAGCTTCTGCGTAAAACTATGTTTACGCAAAGCCGTTGCGTAAAACTATGTTTACGCAAAGCCGTTGCGTAAAACTAGGTTTACGCAAAGAAATTTCCGTAAATTGTTTAAAATCGAATCTTTCATAAGAAATTTCTATAAAGTTGTTGTCTAAAAATGCGCAGGAGGACCTGCTCTGTTCGAGCGTCGAAACGAAATTTTGATTGCAAAAAACCTGGGCGAAAAGCTAACGATTTTCCGTTAATAAAACTCCGAATTCCGGATTTTCGAAATCTCGAGTTCCTGAGAATTCTAAAAATATATATGCCGTGCGTAAAGATCTTCGCGTAATAATCGTTAAAATCAAATCTTTCGTAGGAAATATCTAAAAAGTTGGTGTACACTTGCCAATTTATTACAAAAAATTATTTGCAAACATTTTTGCATTCCAAATTCAAACTTTGCGTATTTTTCCATAACATCTTTACGCAACGAAATTTATAAATTCGAGTTATATTTGGACTTTTCTTAAGAATTTTCGAAGAAATTACAGCAATCTTTTCAGCATAGGGATTATGAATTTTCTCATACAATATTAAATTTTTTATAACATTTTGTCAATTACATACTCAGTTTTTCCATTATTATTTCCACCATTAGTTTGTAATTATTTTTTTCGATTTGCAGCAAGATTTCGGAGAAAAATATAATATCGATCATAATGGTGGGATAATTTGTAGTCCTTATGCTAATTTGAAAGATTGGTGTAACTTCTTTGAAAATTCTTAGAAAAACCCCAATTTATAAATTTCGTTGCGTAAACATATTAAGGAAAAATCCAAAAAACTTGGAATTCAGAATGAAAAATGATGGCAAATATTTTTATAATAAATTGGAGAGTTTACATCAAGTTTTTAGAAATTTCGTAGCAAAAATTTTATTTAAAACAATATTACGCAAATTTCACTGCGTAAACCTAGTTTTACGCAACGGCTTTGCGTTATCCTAGTTTTACGCAAAATTCTTTGCGTAAACCTGCTTTACGCAAAAACTACTTTTACGCACGATATGTTATATATGATGTTTATTCGACAACTACTTACCAACCACAAGTAAGTCAATGCAAATCAAATAGTATATTAGCAAACTTTCCCCACAAAATCAGCCTAGTTCGAGAAATCGCTAAGGCTACGTAAGTAGAATAAAAAAGCGGGTTCTGCCTGTGGGCCAATTGTGGGCCATTTACATCACATTACTTAGTGAATTGGTCATTGTATTAAGCAATCAATGCTATTATATTTATTTTTTAAAGTTCCTCTGAAATTTAGAATTTGACAAACTACTTGATATATGAAGCAAAAGCAACTATTTTCGTGGTAGCTTTTTCTTTCATCTGATTGATAATGAATTATGCTTTCATTTTTCAAACTTTATAAATATCTATACATCAGAGATGCTTACCTACAGGTAATGATTGCGTGTAGCAGCAAACTATACTGCTTAGTTTACATTTGAGTTTATAAAAATCCTAATTTTTCCCTAGACAATACCGATAGGTTGCTCAAACTAAGCACTCGATGCTTATATTTTAAGATAGGTACCTATGCCTTTACTAATGATGCCTCTGCCATTTAATGCTAGACCTCAGCTTAGTAGCCTTAAAATCAAGTAGTAGAATCTAGTTCAGCTAAGTAAAGTAAACAAATTAAACCAAACTGATTTCAACTCTTTATTCACAGAACAAGCATATATACAAGCTACACAATCAAATAATCAAAGAACAAGCATATATACAATCTACACAATCAAATAATGACCATACGCATATGATGAAATTCCATCGTCAAGGATAACGTTTATCATCAAAAGCAGTCAAGCTAATTTTGTTGGATGTAATAGAAAAAATTTTATGCTTATCGCTTCTGATCATACGCATTACATCTCGGCGAAGAGTTCCATCAAACAAGCAATTCACAAAATTTTCATGACACTATTCATTTTTCACAACACATTTTTTGACACCTTTAGCACGTTTCTTGTCTATACCATTACATACAAAACTATACATTTTGGCACGCAGGCCACAAAATTCAGAAATAGGACTACCAGAAGTCTCATCCTTCATCTTCCCAATAACCTTTTATTTTTTACAGAAAACAAAGGATGATCTTTCAGATAGTCACTGAAGTCGAACAAATCACTATCATTGTACAGATCACTATATACATCATTACACTGGATTAAATAGCAAAGACTATCAGTGTCAGTAAATAGCAATTTTAAATGATCACCGTACTTAGCAACAGCATAATTATAATAAAAGTTGTACATAAGCAGCTCAGACAAGTCGAGAACAGTAAAAGCCACATAAATGGGTTTATTGAGCTCAACTGTCGCCGGAGTTCTACAAACTGCAACCAAATCCTCGTTAAAAGCAGTTGCCCGCTCAAAACGAGGACTGGAAACGAGTTTGCGGAACCGGGACTGCTCAGTTACAAGCTCTACATTTACATATCGACGCACATTCTCCATGGTTTTACCAAAAACAGCATTATTAAGCAACTTAAATTCTTCTCAAAATCCGAATTAGCAAGCTTTCTCATCTCAGTGTTAAAACTGATTTAAACTTGTTTAAAGATTGGGAACAAGCTTGTGTACATTTCCAGTCATAACACCGAGTTACAATTGCATAGAACTACAATATGGAGACAACATATTATCGGAAACACACAATTTTTCTGGAGCCAAAGGATAGCTATTGTGCAAAATATGAAGATCTTTTGGATACCCCAAATCTACTTCCAAAACATAACCCTCCTCACCATCCACATCTACTGTGGCCCAATCAATTTTTTCAATTTCCGATTGCGAAACCCAGTGAAAATTTGCACAAGGCTGCTTTTGACTCATAGCCCATCCATACAAATTATTAGCATCGAGATATAAAATATAAGACAAAGGCAATTTGTCATAAAAAACCTCTAGATAGGGGTTATTTGCTTTAGCATAACGATGAGAAATCATCGCTACGCCTCCGCGAATACCCTGCTCAAAAAATATGTACTGATCGACATCTTTGAGTAACTCTAGCCTTACGTCTGTCAGTTTCAGACAAGCATCTCATGCAAAACTAGGCAACGTAATGTAATGAATGGGATCCAAGCCATATCGCTGCAGGCAAAAGGTCCTAAAGTTCTCAAACACGTCTGCCAACAATAAAACATCGGTTAATAAATACAAATCATGGTATGCTCCCAAGTCAGATAGGTTGAAAAACTTCCAAACATCGCAGGCATGTTGGTAGTCAGAGTCAGAAATATTCTCATTTGTTAACAGACTGTAAAAGTCCGATTTTGCGGGAAGCTTTGTTTCATTGAATCTGCACCATAAATCCATATAATCATAAGGATACACTCCCTTAGGAGTTAATAGTTGTTGCTGGTCATGATTTGAAAAATTCAAAGCCAAGATGGACAATTCACCGGACTGCAAGTTTTGAACCAAAGCATCTAGGGGTGCCATCAGAAATTGGTAGCTTTTGATAAATCTGACTCGCCACGGAGCACAACGTCGTTCATGTTCATCCACCACTGATTCGTCTTGCTATTTTGCTTCATAGTTTTTCTTTGGTTTTGATACAGAGAAGCTAAGGTAGTCTTCCATTCCCTTGGCAACTGCATTCCATTTCAATGTTTCAGCTTTGCATATTGCTCCGATATGCTGCATTATCAGATGGCCATCATAACGTCGGAGATTGTGCAATACCATGGTTATATCTCTATTCAGTCCGTGCATCTGATTGCACTTGTTGTGTGCAACACCTCTGTAAGAACCACAAATATGACAGTGATCCCGAACTCGATCAGCCAAGAGAATTTTTCCACATAGATGACAGTTGTCTTCATTTTGAAAACTAAACTCTTGAACAGTTGTCAAGTGTAGAGACGCAGGAGCATTTAAATGAGAAGAATGCTTTTTGGCAATATCGATAACTTTGCTGAGAAATTTCTTCACATAATCGTCTCCTCTATAGACATCAGGGCTTTCGATTCTCCTCGTTTCCTGTTCACAACACTGTAACACGTTGACGAATCCAAATCCACTAGGTGTGTGAAGCTGATACTTTGAAGTAGAAGACTTTTCCTTCGCTGCCTGACACGTATCCTTCTTTTCAGTCAAACATTCAAAGTCTGCATACACAACAATAGGTGCACTTAAAGATCTCTGGTGATTTCTGAAGATGAGCTCGGTTTCATGCGGCATAGTGATCTTGGTAGGACTGTTTTTCAGACATCTTTCCTGTTGTTCTTGGAGTTTGTCTTCGCTGTACTGAGGCAACACGCAGCAACGACAGAAGTACTTCTTGCGTTTGTCTTTTCGTTGATCACTGAGTAGACGGTCTAGGTGTTTAATCCAACAGTAATGTCCTTTGTAAAGGAGCAAATCAATATGTCGTTCCTCACCACGCTTCGAAATATACAGGGGCACAATGTTGGATTTATCCAGAGTAAAAACACTGATGGATAACTGATTCAGCTCTTCAAACTTTGGGATATCTTTTATGGTAACACGAATGTCCAAGCCATTTACATGCAATTCTTCCTCATGCAACATATACTTGCTGACCAAATTGGCATTGTTTTTCCTTTCAACAGGATGCAGCGCGGATAATATTGTCCACAAAAAGCATTTGTTGTCACTGTTCTGCACATTAATAACAGCTTTCTTGGCTTCAATCCAATCTGGTAGCTTTCTATATGAAGAACCTCGTAACGGTCTGTAAGTAGCAACGTGAACATCCATGTGCAGCACTTCATCAACAACCCAGTCTGATCCGAGCCGTATGAATGCATCCAAATTCTGATGTATCTCATGTTCCGCTGTAGCCAGCTCCCGATCAATTGAAGATCCACAAAAGCCAGATTTAGCTTTACAGCAAAAGTGGTTTTCAATTTTTTCATCTGGCTTCGTAGCTCTGTAGAGACGAATTCGCATACACAACCAAAACTTTAGTCCCATCAGCTCAGTGCACTCCATTTTCAATAGCTTGAGCAATTGGGGCCTGTATTCGTTAAAGAATACATGCAGATCACCAACAAAGCGGTCAGACTCTATTCTGTATCCACGCAACCAACCATTAAGAGCCTGAATAAGCGGAGTGATACCATAATGAGAAGGCGATGATGTATTTTGCAGAATTTTTTCGACTTCATTTAGCTCCTCCGTCGATTTCATCACACTCAAATCAATAACTGCTTCCTGTGGACAAACTGAAGAAGAAGGGTTCGTATCAAGCTCGGCATAGGTGTAGTTTGACTGCTGCTCCTGTTCATTATCAAAGGATTGTTTCTTCGTCGGTGGTTGAGAATCAGTCGTTTCTTGTTCGTGAATTTGCATGTGCCTCCGAAGGGCATCTTTTCGAGATAACACGCTGTCACAATGATTACATGTAAATCCATGTCGACTATGCACCGTCTGCATATGCCTTCTGAGGTTCCGTGATGACACCAAATTCAGTCCACAATCATTGCAAGTGAAGACCATTTTTCTAAACAAAAAGCCAGCAGTATACTACAAAGTTGTAATTTCATCAATATTTACAAACTAAACAACTAAAGTTCAAACCAAGCATAGGAAAGCATTTTCTGTGCTATTCGTTTTGAACAAATAGAAACTATAACATCTAAGCTGTGTATTACTTTCCGTTGATGATCCTCGCAATACTAGGTAGCTGAATTTATCAGAAAGTTGCAGGGTTACAAATTCTTACAGAACTGAATCACATAGCAGCGCTAGCTCTCCCTAAGAATAAGCGGAAAATGAATCAAATGAGTGGATTTATTCCCATTTATACTTTCCACCGCACTCAGTCTCAACCACGATTCGCTAAAAATCCAAGTTTTCATGCAGAGGCTTCAAAAGTGTTTAAAACTTGTTTTCTGCATCAGTGCAGAAATCTTAAAATTCAAAAGTTTCAAAAATGCCCTGGAGCTATTAAATGCAACAACATTTACCATGGTCTGTACCATTATCTTTGTAATGTTTTGGCAAAATTTGACATCACCATTGTGATTTTCTGCCAGAAATACCCTTTGTGTCAAAAATTCACCAAAAACAGATAGGTAATTATCAAGATAACAGAAAATAATTTCTTGCACACTTTTGGTGGCGCTTCGAAAAATTTGTAAGGAGACGTTGAATACCCTTTAAATTTGGTGGCGCAGCCAGAAACCAGTTAATTTCGTAGAAGATGGAAAATGAAAGAGTAAAAGTAGGTGAACCTGATTCATACTGCTCTTGATTTGCAGGAACGAACCAAGTATTTAAGGGAAACTTCAGACTTTTCCAATCATAATTGCCATTCAATTCTATTGAAGTCTCCGACTTGATTTCCGAAGACCTACTGCTGTTTCAGATGTAAGTTTAACAGTCGCAGTTAAGACTTGCCTTGCGATGCTGAGTCTGGCATCGGACTGGAAATATTATTTCATTAAACAATCGTGGTATTTATAAACCTAGCTATGTTTGAATGGCTGCAACAGTCAGCCTACAGTCACGTGACATTTTATAGCCAATCAAATTCGTGCTAACACGGATTTTTAACCAATTGTGGTTGAGACTGAGTGCGGTGGAAAGTATAAAAGGGAATAAATCCACTCATTTGATTCATTTCCCGTTAATTCTTAGGGAGAGCAAGCGCTGCTATGTGATTCAGTTCTGTAAGAATTTGTAACCCTGCAACTTTCTGATAAATTCAGCTACCTAGTATTGCGAGGATCATCAACGGAAAGTAATACACAGCTTAGATGTTATAGTTTCTATTTGTTCAAAACGAATAGCAGAGAAAATGCTTACCTATGCTTGGTTTGAACTTTAGTTGTTTAGTTTGTAAATATTGATGAAATTGCAACTTTGTAGTATACTGCTGGCTTTTTGTTTGGAAAAATGGTCTGCTTGCAACGATTGTGGACTGAATTTGGTGTCATCACGGAACCTCAGAAGGCATATGCAGACGGTGCATAGTCGACATGGATTTACATGTAATCACTGTGACAGCGTGCTATCTCGAAAACATGCCCTTCGGAGGCACATGCAAATTCACGGACAAGAAGCGACTGATTCTCAGCCACCGATGAAGAAACAATCCATTGATAATGAACAGGAAGAGCAATTAAGCCACATCTATGCCGAACTTGATACGAAGCCTTCTTCTTCAGTTTATCCACAGGAAGCTGCAATTGATTTGAGTGTGATGAAATCGACGGGGGAGCTAAATGAAGTCGAAAAAATTCTGCAAAATACATCATCGCCATCTCATTATGGTATCGCTCCGCTTATTCAGGCTCTTAATGTTTGGCTGCGTGGATACAGAATAGAGTCTGACCACTTTGCTGGTGATCTGCATGTATTCTTTGACGAATACAGGCCCCAATTGCTCAAGCTATTGAAAATGGAGTGCACTGAGCTGATGGGACTAAAGTTTTGGTTGTGTATGCGAATTCGTCTCTACAGAGCTACGAAGCCAGATGAAGAAATTGAAAACCAGTTTTGCTGTAAAGCGAAGTCTGCCTTTTGTAGATCTTCAATTGATCGGGAGCGGGCTACAGCGGAACAAGAGATACATCAGAAGTTGGACGCATTCATACGGCTCGGATCAGACTGGGTTGTCGATGAAGTGCTGCACATGGATGTTCACGTTGCTACTTATAGACCGTTACGAAGTTCTTCATCTAAAAAGCTACCGGATTGGATTGAAGCCAAGAAAGCTGTTATTAATGTGCAGAACAGTGATAACAAATGCTTTTTGTGGGCAATATTATTTGCGCTGCATCCTGTCGGAAGGAAAAACAATGCCAATTTAGTCAGCAAGTATATGTTGCATGAGGAAAAATTGCATGTAAATGGCTTGGACATGCCTGTTACCATAAAAGATATCCCAAAGTTTGAAGAGCTGAATCAGTTATCCATCAGTGTTTTTACTCTGGATAAATCCAACATTGTGCCTCTGTATATTTCGAAGCGTGGTGAGGAACGACATATTGATTTGCTCCTTTACAAAGGACATTACTGTTGGATTAAACACCTAGACCGTCTACTCAGTGATCAACGAAAAGACAAACGCAAGAAGTACTTCTGTCGTTGCTGCTTGTTGCCTCAGTACAGCGAAGACAAACTGAAAGAACATCAGGAAAGATGTCTGAAAACCAGTCCTGCCAAGATCACTATGCCGCATGAAACCGAGCTCATCTTCAGAAATAACCAGAGACCTTTAAGAGCACCTAGTGTTGTGTATGCAGACTTTGAATGTTTGATTGAAAAGCTGGATACGTGTCAGCCAGCGAAGGAAAAGTCTTCTACTTCAAAGTATCAACTTCACACACCTAGTGGATTTGGATTCGTCACCGTGTTACAGTGTTGTGGACAAGAAACGAGGAGAATCGAAAGCCCTGATGTCTATAGAGGAGACGATTGTGTGAAAAAATTTCTCAGCAAAGTTATCGATATTGCCGAAAAGCATTCTTCTCATTTAAATACTCCTGCGTCTCTACACTTGACAACTGTTCAAGAGTTTAGTTTTCAAAATGAAGACAACTGTCATCTATGTGGAAAGATGCTCTTGGCTGATCGAGTTCGGGATCACTGTCATATTTGTGGCTCTTACAGAGGTGTTGCACACAACAAGTGCAATCAGATGCACAGATTGAATAGAGATATAACCGTGGTATTTCACAATCTCCGACGTTATGATGGCCATCTGATAATGCAGCATATCGGGGCAATATGTCAAGCTGAAACATTAAAATGGAATGCAGTTGCCAAGGGAATAGAAGACTACCTTAGCTTCTCTGTATCAAAACCAAAGAAAAACTAAGAAGCGGAAGAGCAAGACGAAGCAGTGGTGGATGAACATGAACGACGTTGTGCTCCGTGGCGAGTCAGATTTATCGATAGCTACCAGTTTCTGATGGCACCCCTAGATGCTTTGAATAAAGAATTCAAATCAGATTGGTCTAATCTGTTTACGTTACTTAGCTGAACTAAATTCTACTACTTGATTTTAAGGCTACTACGCTGAGGTCTAGCGTTAAATGGCAGAGGCATCATTAGTAAAGGCATAGGTACCTATCTTTAAAATATAAGCATCGAGTGCTTAGTTTGAATAACCAATCGGTATTGTCTAGGAAAAAATTAGGATTTTTATAAATTCAAATGCAAACTAAGCAGTATGTTTGCTGCTACACGCAATTATTACCTGTATTTAGGTACGCATCTCTGATATATAGATATTTATAAAGTTTGAAAAATAAAAAGCATAATTCATTATCAATCAGATGAAAGAAAAAGTTACCACGAAAATAGTTGTTTTTGCTTCATATATCAAGTAGTTTGTCAAATTCTAAATTTCAGAGGAACTTTAAAAAATAAATATAATAGCATTGATTGCTTAATACAATGACCAATTCACTAAGTAATGTGATGTAAATGGCCCACAATTGGCCCACAGACAGAACCCGCTTTTTTATTCTACTTACGTATATATTTCTAAATTTATATTTCTATGTATGTTTAGTTTTGCACGAATTTGGTCTTATTAGATATTTTTGGTAATATATTTTCGGTAGTGTGTGTGTGCGTGTGTGTGTGTGTGAGTGTGTGTGTGTGTTTGTGTTTGTGCGCGCGTGTGTGTGTGTAAGTGTGTGTAAATGAAAGTCGAAAGTCTTACTGTTGTCGAGTAACTTTACTCAACAGTTAAGGTCTGAATATGTTAGATACAGGAAAAAATAATCGATAAAACAGCCACTTAATCACGGATCCACAAGGGATACAAATGAATCAATAAAATATGATTAAAGTCCAGCATGTGAATACCCAAAACAATGTTCTACTTTCGTCCACTACTGGTTTCGGGATCTCACACCCTTCGACAGGTGTATCCTGTCCCTTCTGCACTGCAAAATCTCAGGAAATGGGAAGGTCGGGGGCAATGTTATTGATTGGGAGGCTGGACCGCGATACAAATGTCAGGGAAGCTTCAGGAATCATGGTTCGGAAATGTATTTTAAACTATTTTAAATTAAGCTGTCTTGAATGTTTCAAGGCATTAGTGTCAGTGAGTGGTCTTGTTCCCTCGTAAAATCCGCCAAGCAAGCTTCTGTTATTAATGACTACTTCTTTTATTTTTCGGAAACAAAATCATCCTACTGAAAATTTACTGTTCCTAAATTTAACAGTAACGGAATTTACCAATTTTCTACTTACTTTATTAAAAATACAATATATACATCTGTCAGCTATCCTCTAATATTTAATGATTGAAATAAACATGGCTTTTCGCAAAAAGCCTGAAATAATACGTGTTTTCGCGAAAAGGCTGTTTCCAAAACTGACGGTGACATACTCGTTTCTGCAGCAAAATGTACGGCTAAATCAGTATAAACAAAACGATTTCATTCCCTACATTTTGCGGTCAGACAATAGGTTTTTCGAGACTCTCTCAAATCTATTTTAATGTCACGATTTTAATTTGAATCTGGAAGAATGCCACGTGATCTCGTAAGCATTATGCCAGCCTCCATCATTCTAACGCTCAGTCTCTAGTACGACCAATAGTGTTTAACAGTTTATAGTAGATTAACCTTTGCAGTAAGTCCAACAAGGTATGTTTTTTAGAATCGTCAGGAAATCAAGACTTCGCCTTTCCGGAGAAATCCGGAATTCCGAATTTTATTCACGAGAAATCTGAACTTGTTTGTCGCCCAATTTTTATCGCAAAAAAATTTTGTACCTACCTATCCACGATCGAATAGGGCTAGTCCCGCTGAACATTTTCGCTCTAACCAGCTTTTCACGAAAATGCACCCAATTTCCGAATTGCGGGCTTTCAAAATTTCCGAATTTTAGAAATCTCCCCAATACCCACAAGATGGGTTCACTCGAAAGATAGCAGAATAAGATTTGTAATAGAAGGAACTCTTGGAAAGGCACTCAATTCCCGGTATCATATGAAAACTCTTGATGAGCTGAGCAGGCTTGGGATGGAGCCAACCCGTAGAAATGCGCCCACTGAGCGGAATTCACGAATTTCGGATTGAAGTCTAGCTTGGAAGTTTTTAAGTTTTGAATTACGAGCTTTCATCAAGACCTTTTAAATGATACCCAAATTGCGTTGCATTGACGAAATTTGTAAAACTCAGAAAATTCGGTTTTCGCGATTCCGGGAATTGGTGCATTTTCAAGACTTATTCTACTCGTTAAGAGCTTTCGAATGATACACATCTTGTGGGTCTGGAAGAAAATATTGAAAACCCGGAATTCCGGAAACAGGGAACATTTTTGTGAAAAGCTTGTAAGAGCAAAAAAGTGCCGCGGGATCTGCTTTATTCGATCGTGGTTACAAATTATACAGATACGCTGGGCGTCCAATTTTTACAGTTCTGCTTACGGTCTATGGCCCCTCCAACAACGTAGTTCCGGGCTATGCTCTTTTAGTTTTATAGAAATGTTGCAGCGCTTGTCAACGAAAATGTTCATCCACGACATTAGGCATTTTCAACACCCTATAAATTGCATCCTCCACCTCCCACTGCAACAAAAGCATTAACGTTTCCATACAAAGTACACTACAGTAGAAATTTGAATTATTTTCTCTAGTAAAAATAAGATTTACTACTGTTGTGGGATGCACATGTCCAACTACCTTAATAAGGGAAGCAGACATAGTTATCCTGACCAACTATAAAAGGAAAAGAGCGAAACTTAAAAAACTTGGCTAGTTCATTTTCATAAAATATTTCTACGAACATTCTATCAACATTTCTTAAATAATATCCAAAAAGAATCAACCGCTAAGCCAAATGGCAAAACTCAACAACAAACAACCATTTTAAGGTGCCGAAACAAAACTCGACATAAACAATAAAAATCAACCCTTGACAAGCTTGTTTCGTCTCAAAATTGCAAACGTGTCTCCCAACTTAATGATGCTTGAAATTTGGTGTGTTTAGTATTGGCGACTGAAGAATCAACAAAGTAATTAAAACTACACAACTTCAACACTGACTAAAGTCGCTAAATTTAGAAGAAGAAACTATTAGCTAAATAAACCCATGTCCCTATAAAAAACAATCTGTCCTAGTTTTTCTCAAGATAGCACTCAGTCTTGATAATAGTAGTGAGAGAGAGAGAAGGGGAGAACAGGGCCGCCACCGCCACCCTCCTGGTTGCCCTTTCCTATTATAATTTCCCCAACTCTTTTCCAAATTTTTCCCTATGCTAGAACACAGTCGTATTTAAGTCAGACAGACCTTAGTGAAGAAGTAACTAGGTAGCTCCTGATTGGCTGTTTTTGAAGCAGCCATCTGCTCATTGGACAGAGCTACCTAGTTACTTCTTCAATAAGGCCTGCCTGCGCCTTCAATAAATAAAAATTTGGACCTTCAACAAATACTAAGCGGAAATTTGGCCTGCACTGCACTCAACATCGGGACAGCAACAGCAGAACCTAATCATTTATCCCAACTGCCCTTCTAAGGGCAACCATGTCTAATGGAACTTGCTTCCTTACAGAAACCTAGTACAGAACCCGGGCTGAAGTAGTATCCCAACTGTCCTTCCAAGGGCAACCATTTCGAATAGAACTTGTTGATTCTGACTCCGTCAGAATGACAGCAACAGCAGAAACTGTAGTAAACTGAATCTATGCAGAATCACTTATCCCAACTGCCCTTCTAAGGGCAACCATGTCTAATGGAACTTGCTTCCTTACAGAAACCTAGTACAGAACCCGGGCTGAAGTAGTATCCCAACTGTCCTTCCAAGGGCAACCATTTCGAATAGAACTTGTTGATTCTGACTCCGTCAGAATGACAGCAACAGCAGAAACTGTAGTAAACTGAATCTATGCAGAATCACTTATCCCAACTGCCCTTCTAAGGGCAACCATGTCTAATGGAACTTGCTTCCTTACAGAAACCTAGTACAGAACCCGGGCTGAAGTAGTATCCCAACTGTCCTTCCAAGGGCGACCATTTTAAATAGAACTTGCTTACTTACTGAATTCAGTCTAAGAACAGAACCTCAGTCTTCAGTGGCTCCTATTGCAACTATTTAAGCCGTCGCTGGATCTTACGCCTTTTTTAGAAGTGGCTGGCTTTTTGCTGTTGATGTTTTTCAACTATTCTCAGGTATTTGAATACAACAATTCAAATATTGGGACTGCTAACTTCAAGACGCTCAGCAAAGCACAAGCAGTTCAAGCTACTCTATTTTATTTCTTCCTACACAATTCTATAAGGTCCCAACTGCATATTGTCTCCCAGTACATGTAGTGCAAATGTATCCTTACATCGCATTCTGTGAGCTCTGCTCAGAAAGTATAACGTATGAGCAACGTTTCCCCTCATAAAATCAATACTCGCGAATGTTGGCTGCATGTTATTATCTTTCAAACACATATATATACATGTACGTTGCAATGCTGCTCTTATTAAAGAACTAGCTATGTAGCTTCTGATTGACTATTTTTGAAATAGCTATTTGTTGATTGGTCAGAGCTACCCAGTTCGTTCTTTAATGAGAGCTATCTACTCAAGGCCTAAGCTGTCAATTCCTCAGCTGTTGTAAATCCAGCTATAGTAGTAATTCACCAGCTATTATAACGACAGTTTCAACGCAAATCATCTTGCTATTAATCCAACTGCCCTTGTAAGGGCAACCATCTGCAATGGAACTTGTCTATATTTAACACCCGTTTAGGGTGCAATAGAACTTGTCTGATTTTAATAGATGGTTGCCAGTTGGGAAATCAATTCTGATATTCCCAGTTACAAATAGAACTTGATCTACGAGGTCTTCATCCTTCTGTGCATCCCTGAAGGGGTAATAGAACTTGTCAACCCTTTCTTGGACACAATAGAACTTGATGTATATATCAGCTGACCCTTCTAAGGGCAGCCATGTTGTGCAATAGAACTTGCAACTATTCGAACTGATTTCCCAGCTGACCTGTCTGGGGTAATCATGACGGGGCTACAGAACATGCCAGAATTGATGGACCTGGTTGAACTTGGTCAACCATGAAAGTGCCGCTAGGACTTGTCTATTGCCTCCTATCTTGCCTACTCTAGCAGGCTTAAAGGGCTTGTTACATCTACATAACCTTCTTTGGTTTTGAATTCCTTACTGTGGTTCATTTTTTCCAACAGCTCAAGCAGGTTAAAGCTACAACTCAATACTGACCGGATATAAGCTGCAACCAAGACTGAAATTCATTGCACTTCTGCTAAAAATTTGCCTCCCCTATTGATTGGCGAACGTCTCACACTTTCATTTTGTGGACTTCAAAGTTTTGCTGCTGACTTGTCTAAAGTTACTTTCAAATTCTTTGACTCTACAATTTTTAAAACAAGCCGTTTCTAAACAGATAACATATTTTCCTAAAAATATCAAATTGAATAGCAATTGAGTCAGAAATGGTTACAGAAACCACATTTTCAGTGCTGTTTGCAGCAATCCTATGTCTGTTATGCTCATTAGAGAACTAACAATGCAGCAATAGATTGGACAGTTTTAAGACGGACAGACAAGGTGTTTTCGGATTGGCTAGAGCTTTATCGTTAGTTCTCTTATAATATTTCACTACGCCAGCCTTTACATTCAGAGTCCTGAGCGTCTATGAAAATGCAGTCTACTCTTTCCAGTCAACAATTAATAGTTGGCACAGTTCTGGAATGCTGAGTAAGATCACACTACGACACTTGAAGAAAACTACATACAAATTGCTTGTCTCTATGGTACTATATCAGTTAATGCCTTGTTGAGCTTTATTTCAGTGAAATCAATTTCAAATAATGACGAATTAAAGAGAAAATGTGAAAAACTAATATCAAACAGTTTGCATTTTCCATACACTGAGAGGCTGGTTTATCCATGACATTGTCTGTACAGTGACGTTCAAACGCTGCAATGCCTAAGCACTCCCCGGATACCAGTCGTCATCATCATCATCATCATCGTTCTCGCCACCCTCGTCTTCCAGTTCTTCATCGGTCACATCTTGATCATTTGCATCGTTCCATAGGTCGTCATCATCTTCCGTCGACGACGCCCCACCACTAATGGTATATGCCTGAAATGAAATAAATATCAATTGTTGCAGATATTTTTACAAAGACGACCTTGCATACAGTTACATTTACAGTTACAGTTACATACGCATACAGTTAGCGATAATTAGTAATACTCAAGCTCACCTAGCATTTTTCAAACTCCTTGTGACTATCTGTTATGTCAGCAGCATGGGGTGTGTATATTCAATTACAGTGCTTCGACCCAGCATCAATTATGCTTTGAATGCAGAAGATTTGTTTGACTACGCTGAAACTTTGCAAGACCGAGAATTTAAAACCTGTCACGAACGGACTCAGAAACACTGCATAATCCCTGTTAACATTTATTAGTCTCTGCTTGATGCAAACTAGCAGCGTAAAGTTTAAATCTATATGTGCAGTAATTAAAAAACGAATTTCTATCTCTAGAACAAATTTCTATTTGAGAAACCAGCTCATGTTAGGTTAAGCAGACTGAAGCAATATTAACTTACTCCATACTCTTCCCCATTGGCGAAATAGTGATAAAAGTGGTTCCTGCACCACGCGCAGCGATTGTCGCCAACATTTAGCATGTTGGTGACGCAGGTCTGGCAATGGCGATTGATGGCTTGGCAATAGGGGGTGCAACCGCTCAGCGAGCAATCCGCAGGGTTCTCCATGCAAACCACGCACAGATTAGGTTCTGGTGGAGGTGAAGGAGGCGGCGACGGGGAAGGTTGAGGTGTTACCAAATCGATCACAAGATCAGATTCCACTGGATGATAAATGTCCCAGATCATTTCTTGTTCCTGAAGCGCCGTAATCAGGACAAGCGCGACTACAGTGATATCCGGATTATCATCATTTTGGCACGGCTCATTGACATATTGAGCAGTTACCAAACCAAAGGCGAAGAATGCCACAACGACTTGGATATACATTTTGGTAGAGTTAGAGCGACGAACAGCTAGAGCAACTTCTAACGTTGTGTACAGAAGAATCGTAATGATTTTGGGCAATGGCTTCAGTTCCGTATTTTATTATTATTGTTCAGGTGCAAAATACTTCAGATTTATTACACGCAATATTGTTCAAGTGTTTTCTAATTCTCTTAACATCAGAGAGGTTAGTTGCGAGGTCAGGTTGAAGTGTTTACCGAGACGAAGGTAATTGTATGATATATGGGAGGAATTTTTGGAAAGTCCTATCCAATAAACGTAAATCATTAAAGGAAATCTTAATATTGCTGCTAATATACATAATGACAGTAGTGAGATCCAGTTAACAGAAGGATATATATATATATATCTACTATTGGAAAATTTGATCAGATTAACACCAAAATAATTAAGCTTAGTTGTTTTTAGAGTTTTGACCGTTAAGAAAAGCAGAAACTTATTGATTCGCCTTCAAAATTGGCAGCAACCGTTATTTCTTAGAGATTTTCATTTGTTTTTACCTGGATTTGGTTTCTTTTTTTCAGTTTTTATAATATTTTATTCAAACATGTTACAACAAAGACTTGATTTAAACATAGTATATACAACAAAGCACACAACACAAAATTAATTTGAAACTTTCTTCATATAGGGAAGGCACTCAGGACGAAGTCGTCTTTTTCATCGTAGATGACCTGAAATTAAAATATTAGCATAAGTTACACATATATACTGTAGTTTATTCAATGTCCAACAAACACAAGACATTACGCGAAACTAAAAATGACTTATATTCAATTCACCTTTATAATTTGGCTTGGTTTTCTATTAATGTTCTTCCCAATTGTATGCTCAAATCTGTACCAATAAGTGAAAACCCTCCTTTTTGATGTGGGTTTTTTATCGTGATAATTTTTTATGCATTCTTCGATCAAATAAGCAATATCCTCATTATTGCATGTGAATTTCCCGGCACGGAAATTTGACAGCTTTAAGTGCTTGATGTAAACGTGCCGGGAAATTCTCATTTTGGCGACCAAATAATGTGCTGAGGAAATTTGCAAATGGTGAAGAAAGTGAATCTAAGTGTTAACTGTTTCGTCATAAACATTTTATTGTTATTGCTCTCAGACACGCCTTGTTGAGATCTTAATTGAGCAGTGCGAAATTCAAACCTGCAAAGGCTCGTATCCAAATTCAAACAACAAAGCCTTAGAAAAACATGGATTAAGCAAGAGGTATGTATTATGAATACCCACCTTAAATATAACGTAGTTGTATCATCTCCCTGTAAATGCTTTTAGAAATGCCTTGTTGAAAATCTGATTTAGTAAAAAATTAAGTTTTCAAACATTGAAAATGTCTGAATAAAATAACACCCAGTTTTAATTTTCGCTGTTGACAAAAATTTAAATGCTGGAATTTTTTCCGAAATACAAGAAGCAGCCTACGTTGCAATCACTAATACTTGAAACTTTTTGGGAAGGAGACACAAATCTGAACTCAGCTATTCACTCAGTATTATTCTTTCAATTTGATGAGGACACAATGAAAGAAATATATTCCATATTTTCAATTAAAATTTAAAATCTTCAAAACATTATCTAAGAAATGCAATTTTAAATCAAAGTACTTCCAGAAATCAATTGTTCTCCTCGCAAGCAAGCTTTATACGTATTCAAAGTACTAAAACCTTTTCTTGGACTTGTTTACAAATGACTAAAAGCAGTTTGCTGCTTTCTTCAAGAGCAAGATTTCTACGTATTGAAAGTAAAACATCTTATTAGAGTGGGTTGCACACGACTAAAAGCACTGTTGCTGAAGACTCGTTCTATTTCATATGGTTGCCTTGATGGGGGCAGTTGGGATAAAGTTGATGTGTTTTCAGCTTTGCTTTCTTTCATTTCATGATTTTGATGGGTTTCTTCTTTAAGTTGATGACCATATACTATGCATGGCTGTCTCTACATGGTTTCTTCTAAGATGAGATTCCCTCTGTTGTTGACATCGTTGATTGTCGTTTGTAAGCTCAAACTAACACAAGAGGTAGCAAGCTCCAACCAATGAAAAGCAGCAATGAAATATAAACAACCAATCAGGGCTCATGCTT